>CAUYLG010037020.1:0-31639 GCA_963573385.1 Cacajao melanocephalus
GCCCCATTTTCCTTGCAATAACTGCTGACCTTGGCTTCTGCAAATAAAAACAGCTAGCTTGCTGTAAAGTTGCTTGCCCTGCATCCCCTCACCCTCTTGGTCCTAAAACCAGGATGTGGTTTTTCAGTTTAAAAACCCTGCACCCCCTGAGCTTGGGGCCACGGGTTGGAGAGACGTGAGTCCTCCGTGGCTGCCGGCGATAAAGACCCTGCAATTTGGCATACTTTTGTCTTGGTGTTAATTTTCTATACTGGCTCTGGTATAACAATACAAAGGTCTGACCAGACTTAGGAGGAATTTCCTTTAGGACAGAACGGCACTTATCTATAGATAGTTTCTCCCAGTGATTGGGGGAAAAAAAGACACAATGGGTATTCGGTAATTGACAGAAAAACTCGAAGAAATAGAGTCAGGAAATTTGCCCAATAATGGGTCTGCCCAAACTTGTGAGCTCTTTGCACTCAGCCAAACCTTAAAGTACTTAAAGAACCAGGAAAGAACCATCTCTACTGATTCTAAATATGCCTTCGGGTTAGCTCACACCTTTGGAAAAATTTGGGCTGAACGAGGTCTTATTAACAGTGAAGGCCAAGACGTGGTCCACAAGGAATTAATCACCCAACTATTAAATAACCTTCAGTTGCCAAAAGAAATAACTATTGTCCATGTCCCTGGACAGCAGAAAAGCCTTTCTTTTGAAATTTGAGGGAATAACCTAGCAGATCAGATAGCCAAACAGGTTACCGTTGCTTAGCTGTACAGCCGGCCTGCTTTACAGCTAGGTAAACCTAGGACACATCGCATTAAATGCTAAAACAAGCCAGATCTTGTCTGCACTTCTGTCTAGGTCCTAGGCTCTACATCTAGCATATAATTTAAAATCTCAAACTTACAAGGTTTTCAACAAAAGTGAAGTTTGCTAAAAGTTAACAGTGTAACATGTATTATCCTAACTTCTCATCTTGTGTCCTGAGGCAGTCTAGTCCACAGACATAAAGGAAGTTTGCTTTGGGAAAAAAACTGTTATCATCTTAGACGTTAAGAAAAAAAGAGTATAAAAATCTTACCTTATGATCAGACATTAAAATTGGATAAATATAGCTAAAAGGTTTTATTAAAATTGAGTTTAACATTAGTAGCACACTAGTATATAAAGATAAAATTTAGTATATCTGGTATAAAATCATACAAGAAGCATTGCCAAATATAAAATGGAGTTTAGCTTTCTTTGGTCTAAAAATGAATAAAAATAGGTGCCAAAGAGAATTCAGAAGGAAAATGGATATTGCCACACCAGAGAAAATGTTATCTAAACCATTTATGAGGTAGATCTAGTTCTAACTGCATGAAGGGACCCATTGGGGACCCCCAAGCCATGTGTGACACAATCCTCAGAGTTTATGAATGTATAGGAATTTATACTTTGGCAAGACAGGTTACAAATAGTTGCCTGGTATGTAAAAAGACTAATGAACAGACCCTCAGAAAACCACCTCTTGGGGGAAGAAATCCAGGATTAAGACCGTTCCAAAGTATCCAAGCTGATTACACCAAAATGCCTCCAATAGGTCATCTAAAATACTTACCAGTAATATTAGATCACCTCGTTCACTGGGTTGAAGCTATCCCCTTTTCAAATGCAACAGACAATAGTGTAGTCACGGCCCTAATTAAAATATAGTACCCAGGTTTGGACTAATAGAAAATACTG
This sequence comes from Cacajao melanocephalus, assembly GCA_963573385.1. Lineage (NCBI taxonomy): Eukaryota > Metazoa > Chordata > Mammalia > Primates > Pitheciidae > Cacajao > Cacajao melanocephalus. Next base: position 1,712 of record CAUYLG010037020.1, read on the forward strand.
ACTCAGACATTGCAACTCATTTCACCACACACATCATTAAAAAGCTATCCCAAACATTAGACATTAGAGGGAATACAGTACTCCCTAGCACCCATCTTCATCAAGGGAATAGAAAAAAATGAATCAGACTTTAAAGAACCACTTAACCAAATTGGTTCTGGAGACTCGGTTACCATGGACCAAGTGTCTTTCTATTGCCCTGCTGAGAATCCGAACTGTGGAAAGATATTGGTCTTTCTCCTTATGAGGTGCTCTATGGATTGCCCTATTTACACTCCACTGCTGACATTCCTACCTTTGAAACAAAAGATCAATTTCTTAAAAATTATATACTCAAGTCTGTCTTCTACTTTCTCTTCTCTGAAAACTAAAGGTCTCTTAGCATAGGCACTGCCCCTGGAGTTCCCAGTGCATCAGCATCAGCCTAGGGGTCACGTCCTCATCAAAAGCTGGAAAAAGGAGAAGCTCGAGCTGGCCTGGGAAGGACCTTACTTAGTGCTTTTAACTACTAAAACTGCAGTCTGGACAGCAGAGAGAGAGGATGGATCCGTCACACCCAAGTCAAGAAAACACCACCCCCTCTGGAGTCATGGGCCATAGTCTCAAGGGAAAACCCTATCAAACTAAGGCTAAGAAAAATTTAACTTTCTCCTCTATTCTATTACTCCTTCTTCTTTCCTCGCTCTATTGCTGACCACCTAGTTATGAATATAAACAAGTCAATTTTACCTCAAACTATTACATTTGATGGTTGCCTTGTTATACCCTGTGGAGACTTGCCAAGTCAAAGACAGCTCTCCACTTCAGAAAAGTACCCCTATCTTTTCTGGCTGTCCTCAGACTGGACATTAGTGAATTGGGATTATTTAGTCTGGGAAGATTTCAATGAAGACCCCAGTATGAACTGGGAGTCCTGCCCCCTCCACCCTGATACAGTTTTTATTCCGTAGCTGTTTCAACATTCTGTAGACCACTAAAGAGCAAGGATGGACTGCCCCTACCAGTAGTTGTAATTTCCTAAAACCATACGTTCATTTTACTAAAGGAACAGCTTTCCCTGTTAGCTAAACCAGTGCAATCCAATACTGGTTATTATTTCAAAGCCTCAACGTTCTTCTCCTTCTCTAAGCCAGTTCCCTTCTTTAAGCTGGTTTTGTGGTACAGGGATTGGGGTTTCAGGAACAGACAATATCGGATTCTTTAAAATACATTTTGTTGATCCCCCACTGCCTACATCTTCCCCTAAGCCTTCTTCCAAAACCTCTCACAATGAAACGGTTTTTCCCTTCCATCTAATGAGAAGAGCAAGGTAGCTATTGTAGAAGTTAAAGACCTAAAGCAAACTTTGGCAATTGAGACAGGATATCAAGATGCAAATGCCTGGTTGAAATGGATCAAATATTTCGTAGGCACTTTAAACAAAAGCAATTGTTATGCTTAATGCTCATAGCAGGCTAGAGGTCCAGGTTGTCCCCTTTCCACTAAGATGGTCCTTCAGCCAAACAGGCATGGGCTGTGTGGCAGCTCTTTTCCACGATTCCACAACTTGGGGTAGCAAGTCTGTCAAGCTCTCTCTCTGCTGTATCCCAAAATTCAACACCCTGCAGGTCAGTCCCGAGAGCCATCCAGCCTCCGTCTCTTGAAACTAAGTTCACTTCATGTCTCTCATGACAAGGAGGAAACTTAGTGTTTCTTGGAGACCCAAAACGATGCAATGAGCTTAAGGCTTTTCGAGAGCTTACCAATCAGTCAGCCCGTCTTCATCCCCGAGCAGATGTATGGTGGTATTGTGGTGGACCTTTACTGGACACTCTGCCAAGTAACAGGAGCAGCAATTGTGCTCTAGTCCAATTGGCTATCCCTTTCACCCTGGCATTTCATCACCCAGGGAGAGAAAAAAGAACTACAACATTGTAAAACAAGGGAAGCTCTTTATGGGTCTTTCAACTCTCATGTTTATTTAGATGCAATTGGAGTCCCACGAGGACTACCCAATAAATTTAAAAGTCAAGAAATAGCTGCAGAATTTAAGTCAATATTTCGGTGGGTGACAGTTAATAAAAATGTAGATTGGATAAATTACATTTATTACAACCTACAGCCATTTATTAACTACACTAGAGATGCTATTAAAGGAATAGCTGAGCAATTAGGGGCTGCTAGCCAGATGGCTTGGGAAAACAGGATAGCCTTAGACATGATATTAGCAGAAAGAGGAGGAGTTTGCATCATGATTAAACTCAATGTTGTACCTTCTCCCAAACAATACCACCTCTGATGGAAGTATAACAAAGGCATTGCAAGGTCTAACTGCTCTGTCCAATGAGTTAGCCAAAAACTCAGGAGCAAATGACCCTTTCACAGGGTGGCTACAAATATGATTCAGTAAATGGGATGAAACAATAGTCTCAATTCTTACTTCTGTCACGGCCATAGTAGGTGTACTTATTCTTGTTTGGTGTTGTGTCATATCATGCATGTGTGGGCTGGTGCAAAGGCTCATAGAGACAGCACTTACTAAAACCTCCCTCAACTCTCCTCAACCTTATTCAGAGAAGCTTCTTCTTTTAAAGAGTCAAGCAGAACAATTAAATCAAGACATGTTAAGGAAGTTTGAAGAGGAAAACAACTGTAAAATCAAGAGGGGCAATTGGGAAAAGTAAAAAGTTCTGCTTCAAAGTTTCCCTTCTTGTTACAAAATAATAAGTGTTAGAAATAATAGTTTCTTTTAAAAACTAACTTCCTTCAAGCTGCCTTGCTTTTTACTAATAACTCTTTGTTATGCCCTATGTAGCTGTTAAATATAGTAAGGAAATAAGTAAATCCTATCTTTTGTACTTTAACCAAGTTATTTGTTCTGGCTTGTAGCCTGCTCAGACATGTCCAAACATGCCCAGGCATTTCCTGGCTTATCACCTACACCTCTTCCTTATTTGGAAATGTTATTATTCTCCTAGTTTCCTGTAAACAACCCCCTTTCTTTCTTTATTCTCCATCGTGCATTTACCTAATTAGGAAAGTTTTAAGTTTTTAGCAAATCGGGATCAGTCTAGATTGTGCGGTCCAGCTCCAGCTAACGGAGATAGGACACAGCAGTAAGGACCCAATGCGTCAGGGATAAAAACTTTTGCTTTTCTTTGTTCAATGTGCTCTCATGGCAGTCAGACTTCCAAGAAGCATCCTTTCTGGAGACAGTAAAACCGCCTTGCTGAGAAATGTTCTTTGTCTGAGCGCTGGTTCTTTTCAGCACCAAGAAACAAGCATTTGTTTCCAACAGATGATTAAGCAAATATGATTTGTTTTAACAAGTAAAAGCCACATAGACACAGGAAGGGGAACATCACACACTGGGACCTGTCAGGGCGGGTGGGAGGCAAGGGTAGGAAGAGCATTAGGACAAATACCTAATGCATGTAGGGCTTAAAACCTAGATGATGGGTTGATAGATGCAGCAAACCACCATGGCACATATATACCTATGTAACAAACCTGCACGTTCAGCACATATATCACAGAACTAAAAGTGACGTTATAAGAAAAAAATAAAAGCCAAGATAGTAAAATTTGATTAGGAAACTGGTTACTTAAAAAATAGTAAAAAAACATAAAAACTTGAAAATGAATAGAGTATAATTTTTACAACTGAAAACTTTAAAACTGAAATTGCTCCTTTTTCAATGGAATAAAATCCAAAATCACTCCCATGCAATTACATGTTGAAATGGAACAATTTGAATGGGAGTGATTTCACATTTTATTTAAATGAAGAAAAAAAATTAATGGACCTGAAGAATGGTCGTAAGAAAATATACAGAAAGCAGCCTAAAAATGAAAACACAGAAGAGAGGATAAAAACTTTGGGAATACATTGAGACAGCCTAATAGGCATTTAATTGGTGTCACTGGGAGAGCTAAGAAAGAGACACAAAAGTAACATTTGAAGAAAAATAGTTCAGAAATGTTTGATTTTCCAGAATCAATAAAATATCAACCCAAAGATTTGATAAGATCAATACATCTCAAGCAGGATAAATAAAATAAAATATCTACTTTGAAAAATTATAATCTTACTATAGAAAACCAAGATGCTGTGCAGCAGCAGCAGCCTGGCCTAGGAAACCTAAAGCTGTGGCCCTTCCTTTGCAAGTAGGGGAGGGAGTCCTGAGGTCCTCCCTGGGTCTCTGAGGAGAGTGCAGCCCTGAAGACCTCTGAGTCACCTTCATGGTAATTCTCTTTTCTCGAACGATAAAGCATTCAAGAAATTGTTTGCAGCCTAATAGCTTTACTGTCCTGTCCTGTAGAATCCAAGATGTTTGACAGTCTTCCTTTATGCCATCCCACTTTTTAATTCTTTAGTTCAAACTAGCTTTATCTCTGTGGATATAATCCATCTCCATTCTTGGCTTTTCCTGAGATGGCTGATTAAATCCATGAGTTGCAACCATGATCTTCTCATCAAATGGCTGTTTTGCCATACCTTTTGTTTTCTGTTCAGAACATGTTTCTTTCTTTTCTTTTCTTTCTTTTTCTTTTTTTTTTTTTTTGAGACGAAGTTTCACTCTTGTTGCCCAGGCTGGAGTGCAATTACACAGTCACGGCTCACCACAACCTCTGCCTCCCAGGTTCAAGCAATTCTCCTGCCTCAGCCTCCCAAGAAGCTGGGATTACAGGCATGTAACACCATGCCCGGCTAATTTTGTATATTTAGTAGAGACGGGTTTTCACCATGTTGGCCAGGCTGGTCTCAAACTGCTGACCTCATGATCCGCCTGCCTCAGCCTCCCAAAGTTCTGGGATTACAGGGGCGAGCCTGTGCCCAGCCCCAGCTAGGACTTATTAATAATCTGAGAATGACTATTGATTGCCCTAAGAAGATTATCCTTATAATATAATATAATCAACACACTAAGGAGTGTATTAAAAGACAGTGGCTGGAGAAACCTCAGCTTTTTCTTTGGTCCCTCAGTGAATTCAGACTGGTTCAGTGAACCAGGCACATGTGACCAGTGCCACCTCTCTCGAGCCTTGGGGGCATGCAGCATGCTGCCTGTGTGCAGGTGGGAGCACTGGGCTGGGGTGTTCTGCCAAGCTTGGAGCCCCACTTGTGGTGAGCAGACACCCTGGGAAGCGGCTGCTAACAAGTACTAAGTGGGCCTGGCCAGAGGACTTGTCCAGTCCATCTGGCCAGGAAATGGCAGAGCCAGGATGAGGGTCCAGGCTTGTTAGACAGTGAGGCCCACACTCGCTCATTAGCAATGTATTACCCACCCTCACTCTCCTACTTCTCCCTGCTCCTCACATTAAGTGGAGGGGGGGGTGCAATTAATTTACTTAAATTTGTAAACTACTGCCCTTCTAAAGCAGGTGACAGCTGTCCCTGAGTGTGGATGAATGGGATTAGATGCCACTCCCTGGGAGAATGGCCTAGAGTCATGGGAAAGCACCCAGCATCCAGATAGAGAGGAGGGAAGAGGACAGGAAAGTGAAGCCTAACCCTGTGAAACTGCTGTGTGGGAAACCTGAGCATGGGAAGCCATTCACTCTCCTGCCTCACAGTTTGCCTGGGTCCTTCCTGGCGTGCTGAGGACAGAGCCATCCTCTGCCTGTGCATCTCCCTCTGCCTTCCCACCACCATCCTGGAACAACTTCACTGACTGTCAGTATTTGGTTGTCAGTTTATGGAGAGTGTTTTGCAGAAGGTTCAAGGGCAGTTCAGCTGAGCAGCCTAACGTTGTGTGAGGGAAAAGGAACCTTGATTTCTTCATGGCCTGGTTCTACATCCTAAGGAACATACAGTAGCATGCAAAAGTGGGAGTTGAATTGTTAGGAAATGCACTTTATTGGGCATTCACTTTTTAGTTGGGCAGCATGAGAGGCCTAAAGTGACTCTTGCCTGGAAAATGAAATGAGAGTGATGCTTTGTGTGAGTGTGTGTGTGTGTGTGTGTGTGTGTTTGTGTGTGTATGATGGAGTTTTGCAGTTTTGCTCTGTTGCCCAGGCTGGAGTGGAGTGGCACAATCTCAGCTCACTGCAACCTCCACCTCCCGGGTTCAAGTGATTCTTCTGTCTCAGCCTCTAAGTAGCTGGGACTACAGGCGCATGCCATCACGCCCAGCTAACTTTTGTATTTTTAGTAGAGACAGGGTTTCACCATATTGGCCAGGCTGGTCTCAAACTCCTAACCTCATGATCCACCCACCTCGGCCTCCCAAAGTGCTGGGATTACAGGTGTAAGCCACAGTACCCAGCCAATCATGCTCTTACAAACAATGTCAGTAGCAAAAGGGTCAGTGTCAAAAGCTTGTGGAAGGATGGAAAAGAGTGGTGTGGGACAAGAAGAGGCAGAAGGAGTGATGAAAAAGGCTCTACTTCCTTTGTCTAACCTGCCCTGCAAAATCATCTTAATGGAATGTGGTAAGATGCATACTTCAGGGGAAAGAACCTGCTCTAACTAGGTGTAGTCAGTGGGACTTGCTGGAGTCCGTCATCCCTGACAGTGGGTGTACTGTTCTGCCTGCTTGAATTCCAGGTAACTGAGGCTTGTGCAGTGAGAGAGGGAAATACCTGGAGTCGTTGGACTTAAGACTTTTTAGTTTCATGCAGGTCTTCATTTTGTACTGATTCACCAGAGTACTTGGATTTTGCCTATTTGAACCAGAAAAGGGTTAAAAAATAATGCCTTTAGTCTTATCATCTATCATCTTAGAAGGTTATTTTCATTGCTTAAAGGAGTATGCATATGGGGAGAGAATGTCAGCTCACTCCCGAGTTGATGATGGCATCTCCCTCCATCCTCCAGGTCATCCAGTGGGAAGGGATAGGGATATGTGGTCTAGAGAGCCATCAAAGCAGACTGCCTGTGCTTGTCTTCTAGCAACAAATGGCCTTAGGAAGTATTTGGGGGCGGGATAAAGTGGTGGCCCGCTTTGGGGCTGTGTCCCAAATTAACAGCTCTCCAGCTGGCCAACAGCAAGGGTCCCTCAGGAGCCAGGCCAGGGCAGGCTGGCGCTGCAGTGTGTGTACCAGGAATTGGTTTCAGGGTCCTCCAGGCCTGGATTCTCCAGCCAGCCACCCTCACCCTTCTCGTGCCTGTGCTTGGGGTTTGGGAGTGGTAGGGAGTGCTTGGGCCCTGCATGCTTCTTGTGGGGACTTGTAGGAATAGGCATGAGGAAATGAGGAGCAGGTGCTGACTGTGAGTGACTTGAACCCTGACTGCCCCAGCATCCAACACTCACACGCATGCATGTGCCTACTCAGTCAGACATAACACATGGCTATGCACGCTGACACACTCTCATTCAGAGGCATGGGCACAGACACAGACATGTACTAATCTTACTCTATTTATTATTTTTATTACTTTTAGAGATAAGTTCTCACTCTGTCGCTCAGCCTGGAGTGCAGTCATGCCACCCTAGCTCACTGCAGCCTCAATCTTCTGGGCTCAAGTGATCCTCCCGCCTCAGCCTCTTGAGTAGCTGGGACTACAGGTGTGCACTGCCATGCCCAGCTAATTTTTTTTTTTTTTGAGACCATTCCACTGTTGCCCAGGCTGGAGTACAGTGGCTGGAGTACAGTGGCTGGATCATGGCTCACTGTAACCTCTGCCTCCCAGGTTCAGGTGATTCTCCTGCCTCAGCCGCCTGAGTAGCTGGGACTACAGGCATGAGCCACCACACCTGGCTAATTTTTTATACTTTTAGTAGAGACAGGGTTTCACCATGTTGGCCAGGCTGATCTCAAACTCCTGAGCTCAAGTGATCTGCCCACCTCGGCCTCCCAAAGTGCTGGGATTACAGGCAAGAGCCACTATACCCAGTTCCCAGTTTATTTTTCAATTTTTTGTAGAGATGAGGTCTCACCATGTATGGAAAGAAGAAAAATTCTTTTACAGTGAATAAACTCAGCAGACGCTCCCTCAATATCAGTGGTGGTAAGTCCTGTGGCTACTGGGTACCCCCTATAGTAGTCCAGGCTAGTCTCAAACTCCTGGCTTCAAGTGATCCTTCTGCCTCAGCCTCCCAAAGCGTTGGGATTACAGGCATGAGGCAACTTGCCCAGCCCAGACACACACATAGGTTTGAACACATGGACCCCCTATTCATACAACAGACATGCAAACATACACAGCTCAGTCAGACAGAATAGACACACAAACACAATGACACTTATAGACAATCACATAGAAGCCCAGATATATATGCACTGGGGCCAGCCTGATAGCACAGTTGCCCACAAACTCACATAAGTATGTACCATCATCTCACACATCATGTAACAGACACACAAAGATGGATGCATCTGTACAGTTCACACAGGTATTCACAAGTCAGAGATGCAGGCACAGACCCCCAGATAAACAGGCCAACATGCATGTAGACACATAACACAGTCATTCCTAGAGACACCCTCAGAGATAACCAGACCCCCCGGCTGCCGGACATGCACAGACACATAAGGAGATGATATATCCATGACTCTCTCTCTCTCTCTTTCTCTCACACACACACACATGCACATGCACACGCACACGCATACACACGCGAGTCACAGCCCCTGAAGTAATCTGGTGAACTACAAGTGTCAGCCCCCAGCCCTGTGGACTCTGAGCAAACCGCCACTCCCTAGCCTGGCCGCATGCAGGCACGCAGGCCCGCAGGCCAGAAGAGCTGCCGCCTCTCCCTGCCCCGGCCAGTTGGCCGTCCTCCAGGCTTGGTGCGGATGGTGGGGCCAGGGCAGGGACAGCCCAGCTTGCGGCCTGTTTGCCTGCCTCTTGAGTCCCAGGCCTCTTCTTCTTGGCTGTGTGATCCTGAAGACCCCTCCCTACAGCTGAGTGGCCCCTGACAATTTGTGTAACCACCTCAATTTCTGGTTTCTTTTGGAAAATTGAAAGATCAGTCAGGACTAGGCCCAAATCCTGTAGGACAAACGGCTACTGACCGAGGCCATGTAGCCGCTGCCTGTGGTAGGAGCATGAGCACCCCAGCTCACTGAGGCCACTGCCGTCACCTGCCTGGCCCCAGAGGCATCTGAGTGTGCGACCCTGGAACTACATGCTTCCCTGCATGTCTTGAAAAAGAAAAAAATGTCAATCCAGAGAGCGGGTTAGTACAACTTTACCGGCACTTTGCTTATTGATACTTATCAAGAGCCTTAACAATGTGTTTATCTTTTGCCTTAGCAATCCCAACCTGTGAATTTATTCTAAGGAAAAAAAATTAAAGAGGTACACAAACACTGTTCATGAATGGCTATATATGCACATACACATACCTATGTAACCCTGTGTCCCTGCACGTGTGTATATGTGTATATATACACATTCATGTAGACACATAACTTTTTATTAGTGTCTTTATAAAGATGGCCTCATTCAGCAAAAACTATATGAAACCATACATACTTTTCCCCGAATATGTTGTGAATACATTTCCATGCTAATAAATATCTACATCCTGATTTTTAAAAATAATTTTTATTGATTTTAGATTTACAGCAAAGTTGTACAAAGTTTCCATACACTCCACCCACCTTCCCCTATTGTGAACATCTTGTGTCACCATGCTACATTTGTCAAAACTAAAAAGTTAACATAAGTAAAACATTATTAGCTAGGTGACAGACTTTATTAGGATTTCACCAGTTTCCCACTAATGCCCTTTTTCTGTTCCATCATCTCCTGAGGCATCCAGTCTACATCATCTCCTGAGGATCCTCTAGTCCCTAACAGTTCTGAGTCTTTTCTTGTTTTCCATAACCTTGACACTTTCAAAGACTGCTGCTCAGGTATTTTGTAGAATGCCCCTCATTTGGGTTTGTCTGATGTTTTTCTCATGATGAGACCGAGGTTACTAGTTTTTGGGTAAAAGATCACAGAGGTGAGATGCCCCTGTCATGTCAGGGGGTACCCCATAGCCACAGGACTTGTCAACAGCGATGTTGAGGGAGCATCTGCTGAGTTTCTTCACTGTAAAAGGACTGTTTTTCTTCTTTCCATATGCCATTCTTTGGATGAAAATCATAAAGTCCACCTCCACACTAGCAGAGGATGAGGATGAAGGTCTGCCTCTTGGAAGGGGTAGTTATCTATGTGTATTATTAGAATATGATTTAAAATGACAGAATAATATTCCATTTTATGGATCTGCCCTCATTTATTTAGTCAGTACCCTAATGTCACACACTTCCATGACTTCCAGTTTTTCCTTTTACAAACAAAGCTGCAAATCATAGTGCTGTAGCTCAACTTCAAATTCAACAAAAATTGTGGTTTTTTCTTTTTTCTTTTGAGATAGAGTCTTGCTCTGTCACCCAGGCTGGCGTTGTAGTTGTGTGATCACAGCTTACTGTAGCTTTGAAATCCTGAGCTCAAGCAACCCTCCTGTCTCAGCCTCCCAAGTACTTAGAATTATAGGCAGAGCCACCATGCCTGGCTAATTAAAAAAATTTTTTTTGTAGAGATAGGGTATCACTATGTTGCCCAGGCTGGTCTGGAACTCCTGGTCTCAAGCAATCCTCCTGCCTCAACTTCTCAAAGCACTAGGATTATAGGTGTAAGTCACCACATTTAGCCTCAACAAATAGTTTTCAAACAACTTCTCTGTAACAGACACTGCATACTCTAGTGAACAATGTTTGTATACCTCTTTATTTTTTTTTTCTTAGAATAAATTCACAGGTGGGGATTACTAGGGCAAAAGATACACACATTGTTAAACTCTTGATAAGCATCACTAAACAAAGCTCCAGGAAATTTTTACTCATCTACTCTCTGGATTGACAATTTTTCCTTTGTCAGCCTTTTTTTTTTCTTATTGCAAAAATAATTTATGTTTTTAGGAGATAACTGGAAATCAATTACTGGACATTTAATGATATTAAAGAATTATTATTTTTTTAGGTGTGATAATAGTATTGTGGCTACTCTTTGAAAATAGTTTTTATCTTTTACAGACACACACACAGTGGATGAAGGAGTATGGCTGAAACAAGACTTGCCTGGGTTTATATGGAAGCTGGGTGATAGATACATCCACCTTCATTGTATGATTTTCTCTGTATTAGTAAGAAAATGAAAGCTTATATTAAATATTTTAAACACGATATAAATCTATAGCTTACATGTGAGTCCCCATTCTTTCACCTACCAGGGTTAACTGCAATGAACGATTAGGTGTATGTGCCCCTGACTTTCTCCATGCAAACACTAACTGTGAATACTGCCAGCACACATGCTTTTAAAACAAGAATGAGCTACAACAATGCACACCATTTCTCCACTAACTTTTTCACTTCAACATATTTGCAGACAGTTGGCCTTGTTAACACTATCTCAGTCTTTAACAGCTCCGTGGTACTCCACTATATCAAAGAACCATAATTTATTCATCTGATCCTCTAATGGTAGACAATTGGAGTGTCTCCATTTTTCTGCTATGAAGAACAATAATGCAATGAATATCCTTGTACATAATACCTCTGTGTACCTGTGTAAGCAGTTTTACAGCTTATCTTTCTAGAAGTGGAATCACTATGTCAAAGGGGTCACAGACTTAACATTTAAATAAAATTCCAGCTTACCCTTTTGTGTCCAGTACACTACATTCTCTCCTACTGCACATCTGGAGACTATTTTCATTTGGTGCCTGCTGTAGGAAAGTCTCATGGAGTCACAGCTGGAAAGGGCCTCAGAGATCTTGTGGTCTGGCTTCCGAGGAAGGGTGGGGCCCAGCCCCGATGCTGTCAGGGCCACGTGCAGCTCCTTGGGTTGGAGGTTGTGTAGAGCAGTGCTCACGAAGACGCTGCAAATGTCTGAATCCCAGCCTTACCATTTACTGTTGTATGACCTTGAACACATGCCCTGTCTGTGCCTCAGTTTCCTCATCTGTAAACTGGGGATAATAGTAATCCTGGGATGGCAACTGGAAAGGGTCTAGGAGATTTTTCTTGAAGCTACATTTACAAAGTACATATTTATTTGGGGTGGCTTTTGGGGGATTGATGGTGGATGGGGGTGGGCACTAAGGATCCCCATCACGTACCACCAATCCTGCCAGAGCTAATCTCAAATGATGACAGCTGGACTTACTGAGATTTGACCTGACGGATGCTCAGCACATGGCACACAGCCTGGCACACTGTCAGTGCTCACTGATCATGAATTCTTGAGTTCTGACAGGTGCTGGCTGGGACAGGGAGACTGACATTTCAGTCCAGGAGAGGGAAGCCCAAGCAACAGGAAAAGAGGGGACCCAAGAGATGGCCTAGTTTGGCCGTCACTTATTATTGTAAAGAAAGTTTGATTAGAACACAACTGAACCTGAACCCCTTCATCATGTATTATCTATGGATCCTTGAGCAGAAGGGGAGGCCACGGGGAAAGGAGAGGCTCTGAGGCTGCAAGGAGAGGATGAGGGCCCAGCCAGCCCTGTCTCAGTCCAGTCTCTTATGACCCCACCCAGCTACCAGCTACCATGCAGCTGCACTTACAGCAAGCAAGACCAGCAGGACTGCTGGGCAGAGCCTAGTCAACTCTCAGAACCAGAGAAATAAGAAAACAGTGCCCAAGTCACTCTGCTTGGTAGAGTGGGGTGGTTTTCTGCAGCAATAGCTGACTGAGACACCACCACACCAGAGCCTTTGCCTTTCTACCCTCCTTTATCCAGTGGTTCAAACTCTTATGTGGCTATGAGAATCCCCCTGAGGAGCCTTTACAGACAGCAATTAAATCAGAATAGCTGGGAATGGGCCAGAGTAGGAATCCTTTTTTTTTTTTTTGGAGACAGGGTTTAGCTCTGTTGCCCAGGCTGGAATACAGTGGCACAATCTCGGATCACTGCAACCTCCACCTCCCAGGTTCAAGTCACCTAAGTAGCTGGGATTGCAGGCCTGTGCCACAATTCCCAGCTATTTTTTTTTTAATTATATTATTATTATTTTTGAGAGGGAGTCTCACTCTGTCACCCAGGCTGGAGTGCAATAGCATGGTCTCTGCTCACTGCAACCTCTGCCTCCCAGGTTCAAGCAGTTCTCTCACTTCAGCCTCCCAAGTAGCTGGGACTACAGGCGTATGCCACCACACCCGGCTAATTTTTGTATTTTTAGTAGAGACTGGGTTTAACTATGTTGGCCAGACCTTGGTCTCAACTCCTGACCTGGTGATCTGCCTGCCTTAGCCTCCCAAAGTGCTGATTACAGGCATGAGCCACCTCGGCAGGCCAAAGCCTGGCTAATTTTTGTGTATCTAGTAGAGATGGGTTTTGTCACATTGGCCAAGCTGGATTCAAACTCCTGGCCTCAAGCGATCCATCTGCCTAGGCTCCCAAAATGCTGCAATTACAGGCATGAGCCACCGTGCCCAGCCTCCAGAGTAGGAATTCTTTAAATTCCCCAGAGTTGAGAACCATAGCTCCACCTGCTGTTTCCAAAACTTGCCTAGCAGAAATATATTTTTAAAAAGATTCTCGGGCTGGGCACAGTGACTCACACCTGTAATCTCAGCACTTTGGGAGGCTAAGGCAGGGGGATATCCTAAGCACAGGAGTTCGAGACCAGCCTGGGCAATATAGTGAGACTCCTCTCTGCAGAAAAATTAGCAGGTGCAGCGGCACGCTGCTGTAGTCCCAGCTACCTGGGAGGCTGAGAGGGGAGGATCACTTGGGCCCAGGAGGTTGAAGCTGCAGTGAGCCAAGACCGCGCCACTGCACTCCTGGAGCAAGACCCTGCCTCAACAACAACATAGATTCCTGCACTCCAATAGACCCTGGAAACCTGTAGCATTCACACATTCCCCCAGATGAATCCTATTATCAATCGATTTGACAGACTTCTCCAGGTTGTCTTTTGGCCAGGAAGCTGGACAGTGGAGGACGGGAGTGACAGCTCGGCCCCTTCCTAGCAGAGTGATCCTGCACAAATTACTCTAGGTGTCTGACCCTTCATTTCCTCAAGCACATCACAGGGGAAAGAATGCCTAGCTCAGTACCTGGCAGTCAGCCTTGGCTAATCTCCCAAAATGGAGCTGACACTCTTCAAGTCCGCTGACATCTTCTGTTAGTCATCTCTTGAAACACTACCCGTTATTACTTCTCTGCTCCTCAGTCTCCTCCTGTGTAAAATGGGGATGAGAATGAAGAGGTGAAACTTTAATGAGCAAACACTGTCTCCAGCACTTCCTGACACTATGACTCCTACGAGGGGGCCTGGTACACAGTAGGTGCTAAACTAATCCTCTCCGAGCTGGGCTTGGGGAAGATGCCTCCGTCAGGTGTGCAGCGTGGGCGCGGGAGGGCGAGTCTAGGGGTGGAGGGCTTGCCAAGAGCCAGCAGGAGGTCGGCTCCGCCTTCCCCCGCGGCCCCCGCTGGAGCCCGGCAGCTGTCAGCCCGGCAGGCCTCGGCGACAGTCCACCACACCTCAACGTCCCATGCTGGACCCCCACCTTCCCCGACTGCACCACTTACCTTGCGTTCGGCGGCCCTCGGTCCCGCCCCCGACGACCATTGGCCCAGGGGTTCTGTGTTAGCGGAGCGCGGTGTTGCCATTGGCCGGCGGGGCTGCCGATCGCGTCGGGGCACGGTCCCACCCCGCCTGCCCCAGCACTTTCCAGCGCCCGGCGGGAGTGCTTGAAACTCGCTTCTCTCTCTGCAGTGGCCGCCGGGCCGGGAAGGCTTCGTTCGGCTACGGCGGCGGAGACGAGCCTGGCCGGCGGCGACCACCACCTGGGAGGCGGGCCGCAGCAGGAGGCAGCGGGCAGGAGGCCGCGTTCATGGGCCTGCGGCGGCCGCGCACGGCAGTGCGGGTGGGCGCGGGGTCGCTCGCGCTGTGAGGCCGGGGGCGACGAGGAGCTTCGGCGCGTGCAGCCAGCCGCTGGGGCGGAGGCCCGGCCGGGCCTGAGGCGGGGCTGGCGAGCGATGCTGCGGCGGCCGCGCTGAGCCCTGAGCCCTGAGCCCCCCTGGAGCGCCCCGCCGGCCGGCCTGCGGCGCCACCGCCGCCGCGCGGACCAGGTCGGCGGCCAGGGAAAACCCGTGCAGGAAATTCCAGGCCACATCTTCAACAAGGGCGAGGGTCAGAACTGCTTCAAGCCCCGCGAGTCGCATCTGCTCAACTACGAGCACCTGAGGCAGGTGAGCTGCCTGGCCGGGCCGGACACCTCCTTCCTGGGAGCCGCGGGCCGGGGGCGGGAGTGCCGCGGAGGGCTGCGGGGAAAATAAAAATGGGGCAGGGAATTGCGCGAATCCTGGGGGCATGGGGACGAAGGGAAGTGCATTGATGGAGCCGAGACAAACTCAACTATGCCGAAAAATAACATGCTTTCTCGTTCCCATTGCCCGACTGTTTGAAAATGATTTTGGGGTGACTCAAAAGCGCCCGGTTTCGCTTAGTAGGAACAAAGCGCTTGGGGATTGGATGCCGCTTGAAGGGACCCCCTCCCTCAGAGTCTTGCTTGGGACCGGACTTGGACTTGTCCAGCCAGAGTGACCCAGGGAGTCGGATTGTTGGGGGAGACTTTGGGCTTCTGTCTAGTGGGACCCAGCCTGCCCCGATTCGTAATCATCATCACCTTCAAGGACTGGATAGAGGTGAAGGGTGTCCAAGTCTGGCGAGGAGAGTCTTGGTCTTGAACGTAGGCCGGGGGTCTGTAGTTGAGGGGAGAGCTGGGACCATTTCCCTGGTCACTGGCTGAGGGGTGAGGAGACCTGTGGGTCCTCGGGAAAGTTGGTTTCTGTCTCCCAGCCTTCTCTGTCAAACAGAGTTGTAGCTCCCAAACCTAGTTGTAGCTCCCAAACCTGCATTTAGAGTCATAGCCATTAAACACAGATTCTGCCCCCCCCTCCCCCAGTGATTTGGGAGATAGGGAATTTGTATTGCTAAAAGGCCCCAAGAGGCTTGGCTGCAATCCCCATGTCCCTCGGGAACCCCTGCAGTGATTGATTTCTGAAGTCCTAGAGGTCCAGGATTCTGAGGCTTGTATGCACCTCCTTGGGATGTGCCTGGGTGCCCTCCCCACAGCCCTCATCTCCATCCTCCTCAGAGCTTTCTCTCAGCCTCCTGAATGAAGCCAGGGAAACTCCCTTGACATTCCAGTCCAGTGAGAACTAGTTGAAGCCACTCCTGTGGCAGAAGAACCCCTTAGATGGAAAACGTTGCTGTCAGTGTTCAGCGAAGGGGCCTGGTTGTTTTTGATGCCACTTCAGTGCACCCGGGGTTTGGCTTGTTTACATGGCCAACTGGAGTTGGGTGATGGGGCAGGGCCTGGGGCACGGGGCATTTCTCTGAGGTCAGGTTTCCAACCTCCAGGAAAAGATTCTTTGCATATAAAACCAGAAAGCTTAACCAAACACTCAAGGCTGCAGAGTCATAGATGGTTAAGATACCAATGGCTTTAGGGAAGGTCAGCTTGGGACGGGTAGAACTCAGTTACCTGGGAAAGTGTTCTGGAGTGTAAAGAACTTGCTTCCCTCTTCTCATCTGGATGCTTTTTTCGGGGAAACAGTTTATGTGATGAGGAGGAGTTGGGAGACTTTGCTTCAAGTGTTGGGCTGTCACTTTTACCCATGTGACCTTTGAACAAATCCCTTTACCTCTATATTTTAATTTCCTTATCTGTAAATTGGGAGTCCTGGTCCCTGGCTTACTTCTTTCACTGAGCATTTGTGAAAAGCAAGAAATGATATTTTATTAAACTTTTTTCTCTTACAATGTAACAAACCAAAAAAACATGCCCACTTTGATTTAAGAAGTTGTCAAGGTTCTGACAGAGGTTTCTAGGTTTCCTGGTTATTTAAAGTAACTACCAGAATTGGTTACTTTACGCCTCATAGGGGCTGTTTGTGGATTCTTAAGCTTAAACTGGAATGGAATCTGCATGTTTGAGTCCAGTCTGCTAAGGTTTTTTTTAAATCTGTTGATTATTAATTGGATTCACTGGGGAAGGCAAACTTAAAATACTGTACTCTCACTGTATTCAAAGTTGAATTGTGTGTTTTCAAACTGGCCTGAGACCTTCAGGGCACAATTGGAATGGTAGTTTCTGAAATAATGAGTGGGGTTATTTGTGCTGGGAGAGATTAGCCCAGTCTTCTCCCTCCTGGGGTCTTTCAGGAAGAAACTGCTCTTGAAAAGAGAGGAGACTCGGCCTTTGCCCACAGCCCTCTGTGCTGCTCTCTGCATCCAGCTCTCCCCCAGCCTCTCACTTTCATCCTTATGGCTCCATTAGAAAACCTCAACCAATCGGTACCCATCAGTCTCCCCCAAGGCCCTGCTTCCTGCTGCCCCTCCAATCTTGAGCTTATTTTTAGACCTTCAAAAGCTGGAAGATACATCAGCCACCATTGAGGCCACCCCTGTTTAAGTGGAGAGGATACTGGACCCAGGGAGGTGGTGAGCGGCCTTGGCCGGCTTTTGCTCTTGAGATGTCATCTTCTCAAGAGCAGACATTTCTCTGAGCTTTCTGGTTTGAGCTTTATTTTCTCAGCTGTGGGTTATGTTTGTTTGTTTATTCCCTGAAGAGGCACAGAAACCTCTTACAGGGACTGTATTACATTGTGGAAGTGCCGTGGTTCTTGCGTGTGGCCGTGTGCTGCTGTCTGAGTGCCAGCTTTGTCCACGCACTGCCTCTTGTCCTTGGTGGCATAGTGCCACAGTGGCACAATTGGAGACTTGGACTCAAGAAAGGAGAAGTACAAGTTAGATTCAGCTGTGCAGTGTTGGGGGAGGTCCTGGCTTGTGACTACTTGCTCCTCAGAGTCCTGATTGTCCCTTACTGCTGGGTGCTGACTAGCATTATCCTAGTTACCTGGGAGCTCCGGAAGCAGAGGTGCATCCTGGCTCGTCCAGGTCTTGGGTAGGAGGGCCTTCCAGCAGTACTCAGAGCTGTTAGGGAGCAGCTTACCTTTTCAGCTGGGTGGGGGTGACTAATAAGTATAGCTGTTGACTCTTTCATGTGTTTTCTTTGTTTGGTCATTGGAGCCCAACTTTGTACTGGGTGCTTTGCTGGATAGGCAGGATTCTTGTTCCTAGCGAAGAGATGTGGTGTTGTGAGAGAAAAGGAATATATTTGGCCTGGGGCCTGTTAGCGTTCTTGAAGGAGATGTGGGATTTTGAGGGGGCTGTGTATGGGTCAGTGAGTCACCTTATTCCATGGAATAGAAGATGCTTGTATATGGGAGGTGAGGGGACATGGGACCCTAGAGGCTGTCCGGGTGGCAGGACGTGATGGGGTGAGAAGGAGGAGACCACCTGTCTGCATCAACTGTTTGAGGGCTGCCCTCTTTGGTGCCGGATTGTGCAATGTGTCTGACTACCTTTCTCCCCGCCCACTGTGGTCTATGGGCAGGTGAGCCCAAGAGGACAAGAAACCTGGGTTAACCACCTGTTACAGATCCTGTCACCAACTGTCCCTCCTCTTAGAGCCACAGACAGGCCACATGAAGTGAGAGCCACGCATGTCATGTGGGCTGGCTGTGATGGAGTGGCTGTGTCCAGAGACTGTGTACGTCTGGGAAGCATCAGTATTGGCAGCTTGACACCCCCTGGTAAAGCTGGCTGGTATGCCTCTCTGCCCCTTGCCCCTGGCCACCCACTTGGGGCAGTTGGACAACCCAGAGTTGTGACAGTTGGATTCTTTCTGACATGCATCCCAGATCTGCCTGGGGAAGGTGGTGAGGGGAAGGAGCAGAAGAACTCCTGAGAGAGGTGCTGTGTGTGACCTCCAGGGAAGCAGCTGAGAGGCCAGCAGAGCACAGGCGGTGCAGCTCAAGCCCATGGCATGCCGGTGTCACTGGAGAAGGCCATGGCCATCCACTGTAGACCCCTGAAGACTGACTGCAGAGGTCACAGTGGCTGGGTTTTGTTTTTCCTTTTTTATTAAACTGTTTATTGTGTTTCCCTGTAGTTGTAAGAAATAACAGAGATCCCGTGTACCCCTTTGCCCAGGTCCTCCAGTGGTGACTTCCTGCAACACTGTGGTACGGCACCACAGCTGGGATACTGACTACGATGCAGAAAGTACCCAGCGTCTCCATCGCCCCCTCCCTCCCACATCACCCCAGCCCCAGCCACCCAGGAATCCTCCTCCATTTCCATGAATCTGACATTTCAAGAATGTTATGTGAAGAGAATCATACAACCTGAAACCTTTGAGATTGGCTTTTTTCACTCAGAATTCTCTGGTGATTCATCCAGGTCGTTGCTTGGATCAGTAGTTTGCTTTTCATTGCTGATTGGCATTCCGTGTTATGAGGGGACACCTAGGTTGTTTCCAGTTTTGGGCTATTATGAGCAAACCATTGACATGTAGTTTTTATGTGAGTCTATGTTTTCATTCTCTGGAATAAATATCCAGGAGTGCAGTTCCTAAGTTGTATGGTAGTTGCATGTTAAGTTTCTTAAGAAACTGCCAAACTGATTCCCACCAGCAGTGTGTGAGTGATATGAGTGATATACTTACTTTGTGACCTTGCCAGCATTTGGTGTCGTCACCGTTTTTTTTTTTTTTTTTTTTTTAGCCATTCTGATAGGAGCATGGTAACATCTCATGTGGTTTTAATTTGCTTTTCTTCTATAGCTTATGGTATTGAACACCTTTTCATGCTATTTATCTTCTGTGGAAAGTCTTCTCATGTCTTTTTCTCACATTGTAATTAGACTATTTAGTGTTTTTAATATTGAGTTTTAAGTGTCTTTGTGTAGTGTAGATACTTGTATATAGTCTAGACACTAGTCCTTTGTCAGATACGTCATTTGCAAAATATTTTATCCTACTTGGGGGCTTATCTTTTCATCTCCTTAGCAGGACTTTGTGCCGAGCAAAAGTTTTTTAATTTTAATGAAGTCCAATTTATCAATTAAAAATTTTCCATTTTGTGGTAGTTTTTTTTGGTTTTGTTTTTTGTATAACATTACTTTTTGTATCAGCTCGAGTCTTTCTTTTTTGCCTACGGATGAACAGTTACTCTAGCACCATTTGTTGAAAGGCTGTTTTTCCTCCATTGAATTCCTTGTACACCTTTGTCAAAATTGAGCATATTTGTGTTGGTTTGTTGCTGGCTTCTGTTCCATTGATCCATGTGTCTGAGTTTCCAGTAATACCCCACAGTTTTCATTACTATGTCTTGTAATTGAGTAAATAGATTATGCCCTCTTTATTCTTTTTTTAATTAAAAATATTCCAGTTCATTTGCCTTTCCATGTAAACTTTAGAATGATCTTGTCCATATCTACAAAAAGTCTTGCTGCGATTTCGATAGAAACTGTGTTAAACTATCAATTGGGTGAGAGCTGACATCTTAGAATCTTCTAGTCCATCAACACATTATCTCTCTCCATTTAGATCTTCTTAGATTTCTTTCATCAGTGTTGTGTAGTGTTCAGCAGTTCCTGTACATGTTGTGTTGTATATACACCTAGGTATTTTTTTTTTTTTAGCAATTGTCAGTGGTATTGTATTTTAACTTTGGTGTGCACTTGTCCATTGCTGACATATAGAGATACAATTGATTTTTGTATGCTGATCTTGTATCCTACAACTTTGTTGAACTCACTAGTTCTAGGGTTTTTTTGTAGATTCTGGGATTTTCTACAGAGATAACTATGTCATATATAAAGATTTTATTTCTTCCGTTTTGATCTCTATGCCTTTTATTTCCTTTTCCTGCTTTACTGCACTGGCTAGAAATTCCAGCACTATGTGGAATAAGAATTCTGAGATGGACATCATTGCCTAGTTCCTGATCTTAGAGAGAAAGCATTCAGCCTTTCCCCATTATTATAATATTAGCTGGAGGTTTCTTTAGAGATGCTCTTACGAAGTTGAGTAAGTTTCCCTCTATTCCTACTTTTCTGAGAGGTTTTTAAAATAATTATGAATGGATGTTGGGTTTTGCCAGATGCCTTTTCTGTATCAATCACTAGGACCATGTGGTTTTTCTTCTGTAGAGTATTAATTTGGTGTATTACAGTGATTGATTTTTTTTTTGAGACAGAGTCTTGCTCTGTCGCCCAGGCTGGAGTGCAATGGCATGATCTCAGCTCACTGCAATCTCTGCCTCCCAGGTTCAAGTGATTCTCCTGCCTCAGCCTCCTGAGTAACTGAGATTACACGCGTACACCACCATGCCCATCTAGTTTTTGTATTTTTAGTAGAGACAGGGTTTCACCATGTTGGTCAGCCTGCTCTCAAACTCCTGACCTCATGGTCCGCCCACCACGGCCTCCCAAAGTATACTGGGATTACAGGTGTGAGCCATCGCATCTGGCCTGCATTGGTTGATTTTTGAATACTAAACCAGCATCCCTGGAGTAAACCCTTTTGGTCATGGTGTATAGTTCTGTAAATATATTGCTGAATTCTATTTGCTAACAGTTTGTTGAGTTTTGCATGTACAGCAGTCCCCTTTTATCTGCGGGAGATCCATTCCAACACCCCCGTGGACTCTTCAAACCACGGATAGTACTGAACCTGATTGCTTTCAGTCGGAACACATTTCTGGTTGGAAACAACCGAGGTATCCCCTCGTATCAAGCCCACAAATACTTTTTTTTGTTTTTTGTTTTTTTGAGACAGAGTCTTGGTCAGTTGCCCAGGCTGGAGTGTAGTGGTACAAGCATAGCTCACTGCAGCCTCGAATTCCTGGGCTCAAGTGATCCTCCTGCCTTAGCCTCCCAAGTAGCTAGACCTATGCTAGCACTTGCCACCATACCTACCTATTGATTATTATTATTTTTTGGCAGAAACAAGATCCGGCTTCAAGCCTTCGTCCTGCTTCAGCATCGTGAAGTGCTGGGATTACAGGTGTGAGCCACCACACCCAGCCATAAGTACTTTTTCTGTCTTAACTAGGCACTTTAGTATACGCTATGGCTGTAACATTGCAGTTTGAGGTGTGACACTAAAACTAGCATAAATTTCTTTTTCCTTCTTCATAATTTCACAGATAGAAGATTTTTTTTTATTATAATTTATTTAACCAGCTAGGAAGTTTGCAGCCATCAGCAGTTCTAGTGCAATTTCAGATGCAATTGGGAATTCAGGAATCTCAGTGGAGCTGTTAATGTAGCGAACCTTGTACGTAAAATACATGGATACTTTTGATAGCACATGTGAAGGTATCTCTCTAAAATTGACCTCATTGGTTTTGTTCTCAGCAAATTGACCTAGGCCACTCAACATGGCTTTTATTGTGCCTGATATTAATGCGTGTTCTCTTTTTACAGTAAATTCATGGCCATCAGATGATATCAATTTGACATACATGGCATCAGGGCCTTCACAGCCACCATAGGTTTTCTCCTCTCCATCCATTTTGTTCTTATGAAAAATTCTACTTTGCTTCCCCAGGAACTTTAGTAGTTTCCTGGTGAAGTGATGACGCAGAGTGTGTCGCTACTTCTGTCTAGAGGAAGTAGAAGATTTTTTTTTTCTTTCCGTAGATCTTAGCAACCTCAGCATATGAATTATTTTTCTTAAATTGAAAGCCTTTTACCCTTTCACTTAAAGACAGCACCTTATGGCTTCTCTTCGGCATATCCAAATTGCTGTCATCACTCCTTGTATTAGTCCGTTTTCACACTGCTGATAAAGGCATACCCAAGACTGGGAAATTTACCAAAGAAAGAGGTTTATTAGACTTACAGTTCCACGTGGCTGGGGAGGCCTCAAAATCATGGCAGAAGGCAAGGAGGAGCAAGTCACATCTTAACATGGATGGCAGCTGGCAAAGAGAGCTTGTGCAGGGAAATTCCCGTTTCTAAAACCATCAGATCTTGTGAGACTCATTCACTATGACTAGAACAGTGCAGGAAAGATGCAACCTCAAACTTCAGTCACCCCCCACCAGGTTCTTTCCACGACACATGGGAATTGTGGGAGTTACACTTTAAGATGAGCTTTGGCTGGGGACACAGCCAAACCATAACGCTATTCTTGTGCTTTGGGGACATTATTAAGTAAAACAAGCGTTATTTGAACACAAGCACTGCAACACCACCACAGTCGATCTGATAACTGATGGCTACTAAGTGACTAAGGGGCAGGCAGAGTATACAGCGTAGATGCGCTGGACAAAGGGGAGGATCTCCATCTCAACTGGGATGGAGCAGGACAATGCAAGATTTCATCACACTACTCAGAATGGCATGCAGTTTAAAACTTGTAAATTATTTCAGGAATTTTCCATTTAATATTTTCAGGCTGTGGTTGACTGTGGGTAACTGAAACTCAGGAAAGTGAAACCGTGGAACCATGGATAGGAGAGAGGGGGAACTACTATATATTTATGAGGGAAATTAGTCCAGTGTTCTTTTTTCCCTTTTAAAAAATTTTTGGGTTTTGTCATATAGTTTGTCTGGTTTTGGTATCAGGATAATACTAGCTACATAAAATGAATTGGAAAGTGTTGCTTCTGTTTTCTTAAAAAGAGTATGTAGAATTAGCATTAGTTCTTTAAACACTTGGTGGAAATCTTTGGTAAAACCATCTGGGCTTGGAGATTTCTTTTTTGTGAGTTATAAAAGTATGTATTCAGTTTCCTTAATAGTTACAGAATCATTTTAATCATCTGTGTTTTTTAGTGAAATGGATCCATTTTCTGTATGTTGTCAAATTAATGTTTGTAGAATTGTATTAGTATTCCTCATTATCTGTTTGATATCTGCAGAATCTGTAATATCCCTGTTTTATTTCTGATATTAATTTGTGCCATTATGTCTTTTTTTCTTTGTTGGTTGTGTCAGAAGTTGATCAGTTTTATCAATCTTCTTCAAAGAACCAGCTCTTTGTTTCACTGATTTTGTTTACATTTCATTGATTTCTACTTTTATCTGTATTATTTCCTTCTTTTTCTTGCTTTTGGTACGTTTTATACTTCTTTTTCTAGGTTCTTGAGGTAGAAGCTTAGATTATTGATTTGAGACCTTTCCTCTTTTCTAATGTGAGCATTTGAGTTACATTTAGTTCCCTCCTAGGACTGTATTAGTTGTGTTATTGAGAGGGGTGTTTAAGTCTCCAACAGTATTCATGGATTTATTTATTTTTCCTTTCAGTTGTATTAGTTTTAGCTTCACGTTATTTTGCAGCTCTGATGTTTAAATGTGCATGCACATTTAGGTTCACTATGTCTCAGTGAATTGATCCATTTATCGTTAGGTAGGATTCCTCTCAGTCTCTGGTCATTTTCTTTGTGCTGAAATAGAAATTATCTGATAATATAACAACTCTGTTCTCTGTAGATTAATATTTGCAGGATGTATCATTATTAGTCATATATTTTCAACCTGCCTGTAATCATTATATTTGCAGTGAATTTTTTCTAGGCAGTGTATAGTCGAACCATTTTAAAAATCTACTTTGCCAATCTGTCTTAATTGGTGTATTTAGATCATTCACATTTAATATATTTACCGATATATTAGGGCATAATTATTTTCTGTTTGCATCTCTGGTTATTATTTCTGTTTTTTTTCCTGCTGCTTTTGTGTTACTTGGACATTTTCTTTAGAATTATATTTTGATTTATACATAGTTTTTTTTAAGTATATCTCTTTATATAGATTTTTTAGTGGTTGTAACAAGACATTACTTTATATAGACATGATTTGCACAGTCTCTTGGTGGTGTCATTTTACCAGTTCAAGAGAGCACCTATTCCTATTCCCTATTACCTTCCTTGTATAATTGTCTTAAGTATTTCCTTTACATACGTTTAGAACCACATTAGACTGCTTTAGAGTTTTTGATTCAGTCGTCAAACATAGTTTAGAAAACTCAACAGAAAGAACGCCTAGTTATTTACCCTTTTTTTTTAAATACCATGTTTTTGCTTCTTTTCGTATGTTCCAAGATTCCTTCTTCTATGATTTCCTTTTTGTTTAGAGAACTTCCTTTGGTCATTTTGTTAGGAATAAGTCTGCTAAGAAATTCCCTTAGTTTTCCTTCACCTGAGAATGTCTGGATTTCCCTTTCATTCCTGAAGGATGTTTTTACTGCTTAGGATTCTAGGTTGACAGTTGTTTTCTTTCAGCTCCAGAAAAGTGGTGTGCCGCTTCGTTCTGGTCTCTGTCGTTCCTGATAAGAAATGTGTTGTCATTCTGCTTGGTTTTCTCAAAACTGTTAAGGCCTTACTTTTTTCTGACTGCTTTCAAGATTTTTTTCTTTGTCTTTGGGTTTCTTTGTCTTTTAGGTTTTCCTTTAGTTTAGTTATTATGTGGATTACTTTGAGTTTATCCTCTGGCATTCACTGAACTTCTGGAATCTGTGGGTTGCCACTTTTGCCAAATTTGGGAGGTTTCTAGCCACTCCTTGAGCCCTTTTTCTGCTTTACCCTCTCTCCTCTCCTGCAAAGACTCTGATGACATGAATGTTAGACTTTTTGTTATGGTCTCACAGGTCCCTTTTATTTATTCATTTCTTTTCCTGGCCTTTTTTTCTCTGTCATCAGATGGGATAATTTCTGTTGTTCTGTCTTTCAGCTCATTCATTCTTTCCTTGGCCGCCATCCTTCTCCTTTTTTTTTTTTTTTTTCCTGAGATAGAGTTTTGCTCTGCCGCCCAAGCTGAGATGCAGTTGCGTAATATTGCCTCACTACAATCTGCCTCCTGACTCCAAGTGATTCTCCTGCCTAAGCCTCCTGAGTAGCTGGGATTACAGGCGTGCACAACCATGCCTGACTAATTTTTTGTATTTTTTAGTAGAGATGGGGTTTCGCCATGTTGGCCAGGCTGGCCTTGAACTCTTGACCTCAAGTGATCCACCCACCTTGGCCTCCCAAAGTTCTGGGATTACAGGCGTGAGCCACTGCGCCTACCCACCATCCTTCTACTCTTGAGCCCACCCCAGGAGTTTTTTATTTCAGTTACTGTATTTTTCAGTTTCAGGATTTTCATTTGGTTCTTACAGCTTCTATTTCTTTTCTATCTTTCTCTTTAATTCAATTGTGCTCATCATTTCTTGTCAAAGCATTTCATCATGGCTGCTTTAAAATCTTTAAACGTGGGATAATTGTAGCATGGCTATCACCTTAGTGTTGGCATTTCTTGATTGTCTTTGTTCTTTCAGTTGGTGACTTTCCTGGTTATTGGCATGATGTTGATTTTTGGTGGAAACTCAGGTGTTTTTGTATTCTATTGGATGACTCTGGGTCTCATTTGAATCTTCTCTTTCAATTGACTTTGCTGACAGTGTTTCAGTGGGGGAAGAGGGTCACCATCACCACCTAGTTACTCAGGTGGAGACAGAAGTCCTCAGCCTCCACTGATGCCTCAACTGGGGAGGCTCCTCATTATGGGTTCCCTTCCCACTGGGCCATGGTAAAAACTCCTCAGCGCCCCCTGACACATCCTAGTATGGAGAGATCCTCATTACTGCTGGTGGGATCAAAGACCCAGCTCCTACTTGGTGTCTTACGATACCACCCTGGCTGGGGTATAGGGTACCTTGCAAGGGTGGAAATCCAGCCTTTGCTTACTTGGGGTAGGTTGCAGGCTTTCCTTTGGGTTTTGGCCAGAGTAGGGCAGTTCTTGTCTTGCTGGACTGCTCCTTTCTGGTTCTTCAGTTATGGAGAGTAGCTTTTCATTGTTGTTTTTTGATTGTGTACACATTGGCATTTTTAGATTACCAGTTTTTCCAGTACTCACTCTGGGATAGTGAGACAAAAAGCCTGGGAGAGTCACCATGGCGTTCTTCCTTGGGTCCTGGATCCCTGGCCCACCTGCCTTCTTTTCTCCACCTTTCAGAGTCTTCTCATGTTTGTCTTGTACACGATGGTCCTGAGTTTATAGTTGTACTTTGCAGGAGGAATAGGGAAATCTACATCTGCCCCATCGTCCAGGAAGCAGAAGTTTCAAGGCACTATTTTTGAAAGATCTTCAGTTTGAAGAGCACGCCCAGACCACCAGCAGCTTCTTCCTAGAGGCCAACGGGAAGTACAGCTTCTGGCT
Organism: Cacajao melanocephalus; assembly: GCA_963573385.1. NCBI lineage: Eukaryota > Metazoa > Chordata > Mammalia > Primates > Pitheciidae > Cacajao > Cacajao melanocephalus. The sequence goes on from CAUYLG010037020.1 coordinate 28,643, forward strand.
TGTCTGTGTCACAATGGAAGGCCGAGTTTAATTGGAGAGGAGGTAGCTCTGGGGAGTCTCATGTGGTCACTTTTATATGGGGTCCAGAACCACATGCATCCTCTGGGAGGACCTGCATAGGAAGGAGGCCCTGCATAGGAAGGAGGCCCTGTGTGCAGGGCTGCTTGAAACAGAACTCGGGCCCCCTCTTTTGGGTCCTTACAGCCCAGCTCGGATCCCGCATGTCAACAACAGATACTGTTTCTCCTGTCTCCCTCCAAATGCCCAGCAGCTCAACCAGAAAACAGCAAAGCTAAGCCTACCCACGCAACAGTTCAAAGCACACTCCCTCCTGCCTGCTGCCTTCTGGGCTTTCTGCTTTAGTGTCCCAGTTTCAGATTATTATAGGACACTCTGGAAGAGAATACCGTAGGGCCTTTCAGAGGTGCTGCCCCGGGAGCAGGTGGGTTTGCATGGGAGCCTGCCTGTGGGCACTTCTGCACTTACAGACACTGCAGTCTGCTGTGCAGAGGAGGATGCAGCATTTTTAGATACTCTGAGACATAGAGAAGGAGCAGCTATTCCTGGGAGGCCTTTCCCATGCCTAGGGGTTGAGGACAGGTTGTCTGACTCAGGACCTAAGTTATATAAGGAGAAGGAAGGTCAGAGAGGGCACCACATACCCATTGCTGGCCTAGGCAGTACCTCACAGTTGTTGAGATGTCACAGGCCAGACACTGTACTCAGTGTTCTTTGTGCTCATGCAGCTTTTGAAATTGAGCTATAATTCACCTATCTTAAGATTCACCCTCTTAAAGGGTACCGTTTGGTGAGTTTTAGCATATTCACAATGTTGTGCAACGTCTCCACTGTCTAATTCCAGAAAATCTTCGTCACCCACGGAAGAAACCCCATACCCGTTAGCTGTCTCTCCTTATTCCCTTTCCTCCAGTCCCTGGCAGCCTCTGATCTGCTTTCTGTGTGGTGGATGTGCCTATTCTAGACCGTTTGTGTAAGCAGAATTCTGTAACATGGGCTCTTGTGTCTGGCTTCTTTGACTGAGCATCATGTTTTCGAGGTTCCTCTGTGCTGTAATGTGTGTGAGTGCTTCATTCCTTTTTCTGGTTGAATAATATTATTCCTTTGTGTGGATCCATCGCACTTTGTTTATCCATTCATCTGTCCATGGATGTTTAGGCTATTACCACCTTGTAGCAAGTGTTTGGGTTTTAATTCATGTGCAAATTTTTATTTGAGCCCCTGTTTTTCATTTTCTTGGGTGTGTATATATAGGGGTGAAATTGCTGGATCCTGGGGGTAACTGCCTTTAACTTTCTGAGGAACTGCTGGACTCTTCCAAGGTGGCAGCACCATTTTACGTACGTGTGCTGGGTTTTACTAATTGCATTGTCTCATTAGTTTTCACATCAGAGTCATGAGGTTTAGGTAGAATTTTCATCATTCTCACTTTTCAAATGGGAGAGTTTGAACTCTGAGGGTTTCTGCACGCAGCCACACAGCCAGTCAGTTGATGATTCTTTGGCCAGAGCTGGCTTTGACCATGAAAGCAGTCTTCTCCAGGCCCTGTTTTGTATCTTCAGGGTGAGGTGTTCTGACTTTGTTGTTCATGTTCAGGTTCTGGGACCTGGCACACTTTGGCACTCACATATTTGTTGAATAAAATGTCATTTTTTCCTGATCTTGGTGGCTTGATCAGGAGCTTGAGGGAGGCAGCATGTCTTAGGGGCTCCTGTGCTCTACAGGTTCTCACACTTCTGCCAGGGTCTGTGTTCCCCACTCCACCCCAGATGCTGCAGAATCCCCACCAGACTCTGACTGTCAAGCAGCCATAGATGCACCACAGTGGGAATGGGTGACGTGACCTCTGCTGAGCAGAGGCAACATCTCTTTCCAGTGAGTGCATGCTGTTAACTTCAGCTGTTCTCTCTCTCTAGGGTTGAAGGCTGCTGATGACCTGCCCTCTTTTTTCTCCTCTAGGCAAAACCCTTTTTTGGCAGTTGGCCGCTCCTGGCTCCAGATGGGACCAACTTTGACAGCCCAGCGCACTGGTCTCGGGTAAGGGCATCAGAGCCAACTCTCAGGGTGGGAGGAACCAGAGAAGGGGGCCCATCTACGGGTGAACTCGCAGAATGGAAGACAGAGATGGAGAGCTGAACAGCGGATCCTGAGGTGGCAGGATCAGCAGGGCTCCTGCATTTGGTGCACTTGTATGTTGTACAGGAAAGGTCTCACTTATGCATAGTTATGTGTAGTGCTTCCTTCAGAGTGAGGAGCTCTCATGTGGGTGTTGCCTGTTTTGTGGGTAAGCCTGACTCTGGGAACAGTCAAACAGAAGAGGCAAAAGAGCTGCTGAAAAAATGTTTGCGTTATGCTGAGCAGCTCCCAATAAGCAGCTCCCAATTCCTTCCATGCCAAGGCCTGCCCCTGCCTCACCTCCCTTCCTCCTGTGCCAGGGGTTCAACCCACTAGCACTAGTGAGGGGTTGGGGGCCCTGCTAGAGCTGGGACCACCATTGACCTGACCTGTGGTTTGTTTCTCTGCCAGGAAGCCCCTCTGGATTTGACTCTAGTTAAAATACTGTCCCTCCTCACACGCTCTCTTACAGTGCTGCCACTCATACCCTATAAATTGCTTCCACTCAGTCCCCTCCATCCCCAGGAGCTCCATTTCCCCTTCTTAGTTTCTGCTACTCACCCCCTCCCCACCCTGAATATACATTTGGAGTAGGTACCTTCGGCTGTGTACCCTGGTCCCATAGGCCTTGCATTGTGTCTCTGGTCTTTGGGATTCCTTCCGGAAAGGGGTTTTGATTTCAAAGGCAGCACATAAGACCCTTGGAAATGTTCCTGGGAAACACGTTCAGGTGGCCTCCTGTACACACCCAGCATGGAGCAGCCCTCTACAAGGCCTCTTAGCAAGGCCCTTTGAGTCCCTGTTCATGCCAGCCAGACGGGAGGACTCAGGAATCACTGGTCCAGCTGGACTGCAGTTTCCGGG
>CAUYLG010037021.1:0-30124 GCA_963573385.1 Cacajao melanocephalus
AATAATATAATCCACTTAAAAAAAAATCCCAGCTGCCGGGAACTCTCGACCAGCAAGAGGATTCCAACCTGAATGGGGCGTGCGCAAGAAGAAAGAGAGAGACAGACAGGCGGGGTCAGGAGGGTTGAAGAGTCTGTGCTCCAGCAACGGCTTTATTTCTCAGAGTCTTCGATTATATACGTTTTCCAGGCTCTGGTTTACGTCAGTATAAAAATCAATAGATCACTAAATCACAAGATCTATACAATAGAGGTGACAGAGACAGAGTCCATGGTCGTAAAGGGTAATGGTTATTCCTGGTGCACATAAACAATATTTACGTCAAGACATTGTTCCTCATGACTACAGGTGTTTCTGGTTTGGGTCATCCTGTTATCTTTTAGCTAGATTCCCTTTGTCTATTCCTGACTCCTTTATCTCGACTTCCCTCTTACAGGGATCCCTGTGTCTGGGCTCAAGACCATCTGTCTTGTGAAACTCACTTTGCAAGCATTCACACGGTTGGGATCCCAACAGTTTTACATCAGCACCTTTTTGGTCATGATAGATTTGCTATGGTTTGGGAATGCTTGGAAGCTGCTGCTCTCATATCTGGTTAGTTTTACAGGGAGTTTCTGAGAATTGCTTGTATAGTTTTAGGTATAACTGGTTTCTCCATTACTCCAAGTGAATATTTGGGTTTAACTTCTTTCTGCCAAACAAGCTAATGCTGTCTTCTGAAATTAAATACTTAGACTTGTATTACAGTGCTTCATTTCTTAATGCTTTTCTTAGATATTCAGTCTCTACTCCTGCCCTAACTCTTTGAGCTAGATTTGATGCATTTTTAAGTCATCCTAAAGCCTGATAACTCCTTTATATGTTATAACCTCCCCCTTATTAAAATGTTGCCATATTTTATCATTCATTTCCACTACATAATTTTTCATTCATTGTCTCCACTTCTGAAACTACTCTGGAAACAAACAAAACAAAACACCAGCGATATACCTATGATTAACTTAATTCCTTTTCAAAAATAGCTTAGCTTACCAGTCCAACTTGTCTTCCCTTCCTCATCTATGACTTTTTCTCTCTTGCACCTTCTTTTTTTTTCTATTAAGTATTTTTTTTCCACTCTATCAAGTGTTCTTATTTCGAAAATCCTTTCTCTGTTCCTAGATTGTTGATCTTGTGTTAAGTGCACTCCAGTTCCTTTAACCCTGTCATATTTCTACATTGAGAGGTTATGGTAAAGATTGGGAGTATTGATTATCGTTCATCTGGTACATTCATGTAACACATGCTTAGTAAGCAACAGATATACAACATTTCCAATCGTCTTTCTTCCCTCTTCTTCCTTTCATACTCCCACTAATGTTCTAATATTAAAAGGAGTATTTAACTTTGTTCTTAAATACTAACAGTATTTTGTGTTAACATTAAATTGGTTTTGTTTTGGATTACATTTGTTGCTATGACTTACTTAAAGTAACAAAAGTTCAATTTAAACATGTTTAACAGTAATAAAGCTTATATACATAAACTTTTCATTTAAAAATATGTAATCTCCCAACTGGGCACGGTGGCTCATTCCCATAATCCTAGCACTTCGGAGGCCCAGGCAGGTGGATCACTGGAGGTCAGGAGTTTGAGACCAGCCTAGCTGACATGGTGAAAACCCTGTTTCAACTAAAAAATACAAATAAGTAGCCGGGCTTAGTGGTGCGGGCCTGTAATCCCAGCTACTCAGGAGGCTGAGGCAGGAGAATCACTTGAATCCAGGAGGGGGAGGTTGCAGTGAGCTGAGCTCATGCTATTGCACTCCAGCCTGGGTGACTGACTGAAACTCTATCTCAAAAAAATGAAAAAATTAAAAAAAAAAACATATTTATAGATATATAATCTTCCACCTAGTGAAATGAGTTAATAATACTTATTAATTTATAATATATTGTAATAAACTCAACATGCAAGATGTACCCTGGGTTTATTTTAGTTTATCTGTATTCTCCTGCCTAGTTCCATAGGACTTCCACCTGATAAACACCCATTCTAATATATTTAATTACTCCTTTGTTACTTCTTTACTTCTTACACACAATGTGATTTATTTCCTGATCTGAACATGTATCTAGTTCCTGGCTTCTGTGTGCTCTAGAGCATTCCATGAAATACATCAACTCATTTTATAGCCATTGCCCACTCATAATGGAAACATAGGCTGCCTTCTCCTCTGTACTTCCACAATCAATGTCACATGGACAGCTTCTTAATGATCTATGTGGAAATATATGTCAGATCCCTGGTCATGTCTTAACATCTTTATTTTCACTAAGTGTAGCCAAATTGCTTTCCAGATTTTTGTCCCATTGGGCACTAAATTCCAAGTCTCTTTCATACCAACATTTGTTATATACTTCTATAATTTTGGCTTTTTTGGCAAATGCAAAAAGAGAAACATGCACTGTTTAAGTGCTGCTTTAAACATAGCTAATAATTGCATCATATTATGAATTCCCTGTTGACTTTCAATGGTATGTGTTCATGCTTGCAACTGTCTGAAACTGAGATGAATCCACAAAGAAAAAGAAAAGCAGAGAGACTTAGACTGAGATTTCAAAAGGGAAAAAGAGAAGGATTCTGTGAAATAAAAATGCTTTAAATACATTCATTGCCTTTGTCTCTCCCAGTGATTTGATACTGAAATTGGCAATTTTTTAAAATACTGTGAATGCCTAGAAGCTTACATTAATGGCCACAGCCAAAGATGCTGAAGAGGCTAATATTGATGCTGTCATCCATAGCACCTCTCCCAATGCTTCTGGCAGGAACATGACTTTTGAATACCAACCAACGCTTTTACTAGCACAGCTGACATTATTGCTAACATGGACAACCATGCCACAGTAACAATTGTACTCACCCCCAGTGTGCTTGCTGTGGTCAGCACCTTCACTGGCACCAACAGCACTGCCAATGCCAGATAGTAACTGTGTAATGTCTGCCTCAGCTGCCAATGGCAACGATGCTCTCTTTACCTTTTATCAGCTTTACAACCTAATGCTTTCCAGAAATCATAGCAAAATAGTTTTAGCTTCATTTTTAATTTTTAATTTCTGCTTTAATTATATATGCTAAGTTACAAGATTATCCGTGTAGTAGATTTGCAATGTATTCAGAATTATTTGGTCCTGAAAAACTTGCTTTCCAAGTTCCTTTGTCCCATAGGATAAGATAACTCACTTCAGGCTCCCTGTTTTGTCATGTTACTATTCCTGAAATTGATAAAGGCCAGGTAGGGCTAGTTAACAGAATAAACAAAACTGTTTTACAGCCTGGAGCCTGTGCTATGGAAGGTGGTAGGAATTAATAAGTAATATAAAAGAGATTTAGACACAATTTTCTTTTCCAGAATGCAGAGATTTTTATAATTATTTTTCCATTATTTCAAAGCAGCAAAAATCTTAACATTTTATATTTAAGGTAAAAAAGTAGTGACTATTATATCCAGTATTAATAATAATATGACAAGTAAGTTGAAAATCTTTAAAGTAATGTGACTGAGGTTATATTTTTATTTGGAATATTAACTGAAAGATTAAATAGAAATAAAAAAGTGACAATAATATATTTACGTAAAACATGGTAGACAGAAACTTTCAGCTACACTCTTGCCCAGCAATCTCTAGCAGGAAATGCATCAGGTCTTTCAGAGTTAAAACCCTGCTTCTTTATTCTATTGAAACATTTGGCTTTGGAAATAAATATGTTGGTCTAGGAGACTGTTTCTTTAATTTTAGTTAACATACAAAGCCATATGAAAAGAGAAAAGAAGTCTCGGTCTTTCAATGTTGAGTTAAATTATTTTGATTATAACATTGCTTAAATATGTACAAATATAAACCAAAGTATAAACTCCTGGTGTTTTATATAAGACCAAAAAACTGAAATAAATGTCTACCTTAAATAAAAGAAAAACTACAAAACCAAGAAAATTTAAATTAACGTTTATTTAAAGTGTCAGTTGAGGGTTTTTCTGAGCTAAATTGCCACTTGCCATAGGAATAGGCGATTGACTGCTATGATACAGATTCTTTGAAGTCAGCACTTATCTACTTCTCTGAGCCCTTAGAGGACTTAATTTCCCACCACATTTCTCTATGCAAAGGACTGTGGAAACTTTATTTGTAAAGCACGCTGTGAATCAATTGGCTTTCACTGGGCACAAAGTCATCTTTTACTTATTAAGTTTGCTTCTTTTCTCATTACCCTAAGACAATTAAAGTCATACTTTAGGTGCCAGAACAATTGTAAAGTCAAAGTAAAATGCTGATTCTGAAAGAGTGTAGAGTTACAGAATATAAGTTGGTAGTCATCCAAATTATTTGAATATTCTTAGATATTATCGTTGAAATAAACACACACATACACATACTTAGTTAAATCTCAAGACTACTTCATTTTGTTTTAGGTTAAGGGCAGAGGATATACAAAATTTTAATATGCACAAAAAGCTAGACCCCTAGCATTAAATGAACATACGGGAGAGAAAATATTTTTATTTTAATGTACAAACCTGGAAAAGTTGTGTTAATGTAATGCCATCATTTTTTGTTTATTACAAAAAAATCTTTTTTGAGGATCAATCCTTTATTACATAAAGTCCTCAAGAAACTGGCATAAAGATGAGAAATTCTTGATATGTACACGCAAGAAGATGAAAATCTAAGGTTAGATGATTGTACAGAGTAATGATTATCATATAAGGTGGTGATGACCCTAATCACGGTATGTATAAGCTGCATTCAGACATTAAAATAGAGTCCTTGTTAAATTATATTTGATATGATGATTTACTAAAATATATTTCTAACTCATTGAATTGAGTAGCGGGGAAGAGATGTTAAGCCTGTACATTAATTTTACTCTTGAAACAGCAAGGGAGAATTTTAAAAGCATCTCATCCTCCAACATTCTATTAATCTGTTACTCTCAGAAGTATTTTTAACACTGTGTTGATTAGAATACTTGGATACAATGGAAAGAAACTAACTCTAGAAAGTGTTAGCAAAAATCAATTGTTACAGAGGATACTAGGTGCTTGCAAAATCAAAGACACAGGAGAAAACTTCAGCCATCACACTGCAGAAAATTCAAAGTATTTCTGATTATATAGAGAGAAGGAATAAAGAGTCCCTAAAGTCCAGCCAGCTACAATTATTTCTGTCCTTGTTTTGTCTTACTCAACATTCATATTTCTGAGAGATTGAGCACAAATGTCCCAACTGGAATCTTAAGACTTCTTCATCTGAAGTTAAGTTCTATTATAATAAACTATTTATCTATTTAGTATGTAAATTCCACATTAAAATATAAGTGCAATGAGGGAAGAATCATTAGTGTTTGGTTTACTACTGAATCTCCAGCGGCTGTATCAGCATCTAAAACATAGTATCAGTTTAATAGGGATTGGTGAATAAAGTACAAAATAAATGTGCCTCCCTTGTCTACAGGAAGCATGCCTTGGTTTATAGTCTCATAAATACTGAGCACAATGGGAGGACAGTTCTCTATGGAAAAATCAGTGGGGCTGATACCAGAGACAGAGGAAATTGATACTGGAAAGACAAAAAAAGAAGGGGAGTGAACCTAAGTGTCTGTTAAAAACAACTACAGATTGATGTTGAGGTAAATGGTACCTTTTTTGAGTCTGTTTACTCCTGTCTCATGTGGAGTTTATAAGCATATTGTTTTATCAGCATTAAAGCTAATAATAGAAAAAATTAAAGATCTTAAAACAATAATGTACGCATCCACCCCAAAAAATTTGGGAAAAGAAGCAAATTAAGAATAAAGTATAAGAAAGGAAATAAGGGTGCAAATAAACAAAAAAGTAGAAAGTCCATAAAAGAAATCAATGTAGACAAAATCTGGTTCATTAAAAAGACCAAATAATTGGATAAATCTTGTATATATCTACTTGGAACAAGAGATAAGAGAAAATTATAATATTATGAATAATGCAGAAGATAATACCACAGATATTTCTGACATTTAAGGAAAGAAAAGGAATACCATGACAATAAATTCAAGAATGTATATAAAACATGCAAATTCCTTCAAAGATAAGAACTAACAAACCTCCCTCAAGATAGAGATAAGGGAAATAGTTTATGAAAGAAATTTAATTTGTAATTAAATCATTTCAATAAGAAAATACCAAACCCAAGTATCTTAAATGGTACATTCTTCCAAATATCTAAGTAAAAATAAATACCGATTCTACACAAAACTGAAGAGAGCAATTCCCAACTCATTTCATAAAGTTAGTTTCTCTGATCTCAAAACCAGACATAGGCATTATAAGAATATTGTAAACTAATATCCTTCATGAACATACACAAAAATATCATCTACAAAACAATACAATATTGAATTCATTAAATATAGAAAGTATTATAAATCATAATCAAGGGAGGTTGATCCCAGGGATATGAGATTGACTCCATAGCTGCAAATGAATAACTGATACAATACCACTATCAATATACAGTACCTTTTATCAGTAAAGGGCTAGATAATCAATACTTTAGGCTTTATAGGTTACAGATGTCTCTTGTAGATTTTCTTGTTCTCCTTCAAAAAAGGCCTTTAGAAATATAGCTTGAAGATCATATACCAGCAATATATGAATCAGAATTCACCTGCAAATTTTAGTTTGCCAACATCTGCATTAAAGGAAATTTGCATCTGACAAACAGCATCTATGATACACCTAAAAATAGTATAATGCTAAATAATAAAATACCAGATACCTTCCACTTAAATTGTGAGACAGGTAATAACATTCATTCCCACTACTCATAGTTAACGTAGCACTGGAGTATCCAGTGAATAAAAATGATGATTACAAAAATAAAAAGAAAAATCAAAGTTAAAGAAAAAAAAGATCCTTGATGAAATAATATTCTATGTAGAAAATCTCAGACATATAATAAAATATTAGAACAAATTAATATGTTTAAAATGGAAGCAAGATACAAGGTCTAAGTACAAACATAAAGTTTAATTCCATTTTAAGTATTAATTGAAAATGTAAATGTAAAGCTAGCTTTCACAATAGTGATGAAAAACATAGCATTTTCACATTAATTTAGCAAAATGCATTCAAGATTAATAACCTGAAAACTTAAAAAAATAATAAAATAAATAAAAGACCAAAATACATGGAGAGATATGCTGTGTTCATGTGTAGGAAGAAGGTATATTGTTGAGTTTTCCAATTCCTTTCAAAATGACAAATAGATTCAATGCAATCCCAGCCAAAATTTAGTAATTTATTTTGTGGAAATTGGCAGGCTTATTCTAAAATGTGTACATAAAGATAATGATATATAATAATCATTATTAATTTCAAACAAAAAGTAAGCTGGAAAGTTCATGCTACCTAATTTCAAGATTTATCATAAACTAATTAAGTCAATAAGATCAATCAAGACCTCGTTATATGGTGTCTATAAGAAATTCACATGAAATATAAGGAAACAGATTAATATGTGGATATTGAGAATTATATAACATGCTAACACAAGTCAAGATAAAGTTGAAATAGTACCTGTATTAATTTCAGCCCAAGCAGACTTTAGAACAAGAAAAATTATCAGGGGCAAAGAGGGATAATGCAGAACAAAAAGGGGGTTAATTCTCCAAGAAAATATAACAATTCTAAATATACATGCATCTAACTGCAATACATCAAATACAGCAGGGAAAAACTTACAGGCATGCAAAGAGATACACAAAAAAATTATTATAGTGATTTCAACACATCTCTTTCGGTAATTGACATATATACCAAAAAGAAAATAAATAAAAATTACTTGAACTAAAGTGTACCATCAGTCAAAAGTATTTAATTAACAAACATTTGTAAAATGTTCATCCAGCAACATCATAATACACATTCTTCTGAAACTTTCAAATCGCTTTCACCAAAATAGACCACATTCTGACAATAAAACATTCTTTAAGAAATGTTTAATAAATTATATGAAGTGTGCTCTCATAAAACAGTAAATAAAATAGAAATCAATAACAGATAGCTTGAAAATAAAAAGTAAAGCATATGTAGAGATTAAGCCACAAGCATGTAAGTAATGTATAGGTCATATAAAAAGTCTCACAAAATTTTTTTTAATATATTGAAATAAAAATTTTAAAAATTTATTTTTGAAAAATTATGGGATTTATCAAAATCTGTGGGATGCAGCAGTAGCAGTGTTTTTAGCGGCAAGTGTATAGCATAGAATATGTATGTTAAAATAGAAGAAAAACATAAAATCAACCATGTAAGCTTCCTAGGAAACAAATAAAAGAAAGGCAATATACGTTTAAATCTAGCAGAAAAATACAATAAATATTAGAGCAGAAATCAATTAAATTGAAAACAGAAAAAAAAACCAAAATCAATAAAACCAAAAGCTAGCTCTTTGAAAGTATCAGTAAAATTAATAAACCTCTAGGCTTGCTAAACATGAAAATAAAAAGAATACAAATTACCAAGATCAAAAAAGGAAGGGGTTGTTCTGAAACCAAAGGCATTAAAGGATAATAAATGAATATTATGAACTCTATACCCACAAATTGAAAACACACACTTGAAAGGCAAAAACTACCAAAAAATCATACAATGTATATAGGTAATCTGACTAAGCATATCTACATCTATTAAACATATTGAATTAATAATTGATCACATCCCACAACAGACAGTTCCAGGCCCAGATGGTTTCACTGGGGAATTTTACCAAACACTTAAGAAAGAAATAACACCAATTCATTACAGTCTATTTCAAAAATTATAGGAAGACTACTTCCTAACTCATTCTGTGAGACCAATGTCATCCTAATACCTAAACCAAAGAAATTACAACAGGAAAATAAGAGACCATTATCTCTCATGAACACAGATGCAAAACTCCTGTATAAATTATTAACAAATTAAATCTAAAAATGTATAAAAAGAATTACATTATGAACAAGTGCAATTGATTCCACATATGCAAAGCTGATTCAACATTTGAAAATAAATTAACATCCATTACATAAAAAGACTAAAAAAGAAAAATCATATAATCATATTAATAGATGGAGAAAAAGCATCTGACAAACTCCAACATCCATTCATTTTAAAAACTCTAAGCAACTTAGGAATAAAGAGAAATAGTTTCAACTTAGAAAAGAACATCTACAAAAACTTACCACTAACAGTATACCTAACAGAGACCAACTAAATACTTTCTTTTTTTTAATACATATATTTTTATTGCACTTTAGGTTCTGGGGTTCATGTGCAGAACATGCAGGATTGTTCCACAGGTACATACATGGCAATGTGATTTGCTGCCTCCATCCCCCCATCACCTATATCTGGCATTTCTCCCCATATTATCCCTCCCCAACCTCCCTACCCACCACTGTCCTCCCTCCCCTAGCCCCCCACCCACCAACAGACCCCAGTGTGTGATGCTTCCCTCCCTATGTCCATGTGTTCTCATTGTTTCAACACCCACCTATCAGTGAGAACATATGGTGTTTGATTTTCTTTACTTGTGTCACTTTGCTGAGAATGATGGTTTCCAGATTCATCTATGTCCCTACAAAGGACACAAACTCATTGTTTTTTATGGCTGCATAGTATTCATGGTGTATATGTGCCATATTTTCTTTGTACAGTCTATACTGACCTGGAACTAAATACTTTCAATCTAAGATTAGAAACACTATAAGAGTGTCCCTTCTTCATTCCTATTCAACATTGTACTGAAAGTCATGGCTATCACAATGAGAAGTGAAAAGTAAAGAAAAGTTACATAGACTGAGAGGGCAGTAAAAAACTCTGTTGTGCACAGAAGATATGATTTTCAACATAGAAAATGCAGAATCAACAGTAAGAGCATAAAAATTAGAACTACTGGAAGAAATGTACAATTACAGCAAGGTTTCAGGATAAAAGGTTAATGAACAAAAGTCAGTTGCTTTCTTATACACCAGGAATGAACACTTGGAAATACAAATTTAAAACACAATATTATTTATATTAACACCAAACAAATTACCTCATTAGGTTTAAGTGTAGCAAAGTATATAAAAGATCTATATGTGATAAGCTACAGAAACCTGATGAAACAAATCAATAAGATCTAAATAAACAGATATCCCATGGTTATGAATAGAAGATATCATTAAGACAACCTTTCTTTTCCACTTGATTTATAGATTCAATGCAATACCAATCAAAATCCAAGCAAATTATTTTGTGGATATTGAAAGCTGATTCTAATAATTATAAAGACAGTGAAAAGACTCAGAATAGCCAATTCAATACTGAAGAAGAACAAAGTTGGAGAACTGACACTACCCAATTTTTATCTATTACTAACGTACTAGTGGTATTAGTCTGCCAATTGCAACAAATGAACAATACTAAGGCAAAATGTTAATTGAATAACTGGATTAATAGTAAATCTATATTAATCAAGACAGTATGGTACGGGTGAAGGAATATACAAATAATTCAATAGAACCAAATAGATGCCCAGGGATAGACCAACACAAATACAGTCAATTGATCTTTGACAAAGAAGCAAAGGCAATTCAATGAAGAAAGAACAGTCTTTTCAACAAATGGTACTGCAACAATCAGATATCAAAATACCAAAAAAAAAAAAAAAAAAATTTGGCATAGACCTTATGTCTTAAAAATTCAAAACAGATCATAAAGCTAAATGTAAAATAAATTATAAGACTTCGGCAAGCTAATACAGATGCTTCTTGATGCACAATGGGATTGTGCCCTTAGAAACAAACATATCATAAGCTGAAAATATTGTAAGGCAGAAATACATGTAATACACCTAATCTATTGAACATTACAGCTTAGCCTCGATTAAACATGTTCAGAACAATTATGTTAGCCTATATTTGGGCAAAATTATCTAACAGAAAATTTATTTTATAATAAATCGTTGACAAATCGTAATTTATTGAATACTAAAAGTGAAAAACAGTCAAACTATCAGTCAGAGACCATCTATAAAAGAAGAAAATGTAGGTGACCATTTGTTTGGCATTGAGTTTTTAGATACAATACCAAAAGCACGGTCTATAAAAGTAAAAAATATATATATATTAAAATCTTCTGCCCTGAAAAAAACAGCCAAAAAACAAGTCCTAGACAGGGATAAAACATTTGCATAGCAAAAAGAACTCTCAAAAGTAATTATTAGGAAAACAAATAACCTGATTTAAAATAGATATGATAGTCATTAAAAATGACTTAAAATAACAAACATAGAAAATATATTCAACATCATATGTTATTAAATTTCAAATTAAAACAATAATGAGATATAACTACACACCTATTAGAATGGCCGAAATCCAAAACTCTGAGAACACCAAATGCTGATGAGGATGTAGTGCTAAAGGTCCTCTTATTTACTAATGGTGAGAATGAATAGTGGTACAGCCTCTTTGGAAAACTGTTTGCCAGTCCATTAGAAAGCTAAAAACAGTCTCAGCACACTGTCCAGTAAGTGTGCTTCTAGATATTTAACACAAATCACACATTGATCATTATCTCCATTCTGTGACTTTCAAAGTAATAGACAACTGTATGCTTGTCTTTAAATGTGTTCCTTAATCATATAAGTACTTAAATTCACTAAAGAGTTAGATGGGATCTTTGGGAATTTCAGTGACTTTTGTTGTGTAAATAACTTTGTATTATTAATATTGTTTTCAAATGCACAGTGAAGTTATTTAAAGTATATATTCTCCAGAAGCACATTGTAAATGGATCATATTTTTGTCCACTAGAGAAAATGTCTTTAAAGCCAATGCGGATGAACTACAAGAAAGTTAATGATCACAAACATAAATATAAAAGATGTTTCCCTATATTTTAAAATTGTAATTTGGCATATTAGCACTACTTGCCACATAACCATTAACACTGAGGAGAGGAATTATATCTATTAATACATAAGGAACACACATGGAATTTTTCAGTTTGCCTTTGCATTGTGTTATTACATTTACATATGAAAGCTTAAATATTTAGCTGGTTTTCTAGCTAAAATTTTATAAACTCTGTTATCACAATGTTCTGTCATTAGGTAGCTGAACAGATTCTGCTTCCAGTACAAATGGTTTTTGCAAATTAAAATTACAAAAATCAATCATCTACTATTTCCTTGCTCAATTACAGTCTTTGCTAAGACAATGTAATGTATAAAATTAGTTATTAGTATGATTGTAATATGATTTAGAAAATTTATATTGATTCAAAATAGAAATCAGGAGTAATAAGTACCGTATTTGATAGCCTCATTTATATTAATTATTTCAAATCTCTTCAGTATTTGCTAAGCTAAAATTCAAAGCTTAGCTGAGTTTTTGCTTGGTACTTGTCAGTTAACTAAAACTAATGAGTAAAAAAATGATACAATCCAATATATCATTATAAAATAATTGCCACACATTTCATATGGTCACTGGACAGTGATCAGATCTCCTGATACATTTTTTTAGTAAATGCAGTCCCAGCTCTGGGAAACCCCATCTTCCCACCCCCTGTTAAAACCAAGCTTATGGTCTCGCCTCACAATTTAATGAGAAAATGGGAGCAAACACATCAAATTCATCTTTTGGTTTTATTAATCCCACCAACCTGCCTCACCTCTAATCACATTTTCTCATTTCTGTTGTGTGGACATAAACATCTGTATCCATTAGAATTCGATCAGAGAAGCAGCACAACTGCAAGTGATGAAGAAGGAGTTTATAAAGAGATAAGTGGAGCTGACGAAGCAGTCTAGGGAGAACTATCGTCTTGTGTCTTTTATTGTGACTAAAGTTACAACAGGTCTGCTAGACCAGCTGTGGGGAAAAGGAGGCCTAATATAGCAAAAGCAAGGATACTTAGAACAGGTGGGAAGTACTGGGACCTACGAAGACAAACCCTCACTCTTGAATGACTCTCACCAACTCCTACCTCAGTGCTATGAGAGACTTTCAGGAGAAGCTGAGATCCTTTGGAGCTCAACACACAGAAGTCAGTGAAGCTGATTTGGGAGATCTTGTCAGAACCATTTCAATGAATAAACCTTCTATCTATTGCTTAGGAAAAAATTAAAATGTGAGCCTTAATTCATGTCTTCTCTTTGTCTACACATATCTTATTCTTCTTCAAGTCCTGTTATTACTAGTGCAATAGAATGTGAAGCTGTCCATTCCTCCCAGATAAACAATTAATATCTGGTTCCAAGTTGTGACCATGTTTGAACATATCTTTCATTGTCCAAGTTTTGAGCCATCCCACCTCAAAAACGTAGACTCCACATAGCGGCCTTGCCCCAGCCCCAAATTCATCGATGATTTTCCTTGACACAGTGAAATCTGAAGTCCTTCCCTGAGCTCTAAATCTCAGTGCCACTCCCTTAATCTAAAAATGAATCCATTCAACCTCACCCCTTTCCACTTTTTTTCTCACTTTATTTTACCCCTGCCACTAGCTTCCTTTATGTTTTGAAATAATTCTGTGTTCTTTATCATAATTCAATTGTTTTACTTTAAGCCAGGATCATTCTTCCTCTAGCTCTTCCATCTGCATGATTCTTTACCTTTCAAGTTTCATTTCAATATCATCCACTTGCAAATTAATTTTCTAATTACTATATTTTTAGTAAACATTCCCCATCTCTTATTCTACACACAGACACATACACACACACTTACTGCCTTCTCTATCTTCTTCCTGGGCCTTATCATATGTAACTTATGTAAATGTAAAGGTTTCATAAACAAACCTTAAAAACAGAACCTGACAGACAACAGTCAATATATATTTTAGAAAGACAAAATTATCACTTTCATTTGTATTCATTTTATTAATTGTAACGCTTTAAGTCATTTCACTTACTCATTTGCAGTTGGTAAGTCTTCTGTATGTGGACAGCTGAATTGTGCCATTGGTTTCTTTCTCATGTTCTTTTGTCCTATTTAGAGTGCCTTATTTATTTGTGACGGCTAAGTATATCTTAAAATATTTATCTTTAGGACAGGCACAATGGCTCACGTCTGTAATTCCAGCATGTGGGAGGCTGAGACAGGTCAATCACTTGAGGTCAGGAGTTCGACACTAGCCTGAGCAACATGGTGAAACCCCATCTCTACTAAAAATACAAAAATTAGCGTGGCGTGATGGTGGGCACCTGTAATCTCAGCTACTTGGGAGGCAGGGGAATTGCTTGAACCTGGGAGGTACAGGTCACAGTGAGCCAAGATTGTGCCACTGCACTCCAGCCTGGGCAAAAGAGCAAGACTCTGCCTCAAAAAAAAAAAAAAATCTCTAATCTCTCATATATGTAACATATTTTTCATCATTTAAAAATATTTGATAATTTTGTCATACAGATATATCCTCCAAATCAAATCTATCTTTGACTTTTCTGACATAATTGTCTATAGTTATTTTTCACCACAGTGATAAAAAGATCTTGACTAAAGTTGTCTAGCAATCATACAATTTTATAATTTAAATTTGTATCATTAATAGATATGTGATATATTTTGTTATATATGTGATACAGCTCCTGCATTTTAAAAAATTTATCTATATTTGTTGCCAATGATCTAATTAATAATATTTCTGTTTTACTGATCTGTCTTAGGTGAGAATCTTAAAGTTTTAGTAAATATATCTTCAAACTCAACTCTGACATCTTACACTTTTTTCCAGAACTTTCCAGATTAGTTTCATATATACTCTTCCAAATGAAATTAAAACAATTTGAAATAACTCTAGAAATGTACAGTTATGTTCCTAAGCATGGATAAATTACTTAGATATTTGTTTCTGTCTCTTTGTTGTTGTTTGCTATGGTTTAGGAAATAAATTATCCTTTCATTAGATTTTGAAACATTAGAGTTTTTTTTTTTTTATCATCTGTACAAAATTGTCTTTCTTAAAGGAAATCTTTGTAAATAACTCTTTCTATACTTTCCTTAAAACAACAATATGGGAAAAGTGTGTCACCCAAGCTATTTTCACACTTGTCTAAATTCAGATTCATATTTTTATTTCCAAGAGAAGGTACTTATTATAAACTCATGGAAGGATTGAAATAAATTTAAAATTAAAAATAGCCACATAAGTTTAACCTTACTATTTTATAATAATTTCAAAATAACATAGAGTATATAACACTTAATCATAATACCAAGAAAGATTTGTATTATAGCTGTCATCTCATCTACAGCATTATAAAACATAAGTGAAATAATTAATTGTACACTTAACATCTGTGTCTTCCATTACACTAACCATTACTAGAGATTAAGAACCTACTGGGGTTCCTCTGTCTCATTTAGTGCTATGTTCAGAGTTCAGACCACAGATCTTGACACACAGGCTCTTCAACAAATATCTGTTCAAAATGTGAATAAGTTAATGAACAAACCTATAAATTCATGCTTAGGTGGAAACAATTCTGCATAAAAATTAAGTACTCCAGGAGCTTCTTGCCAATGTGACTTAATGTGTGTCAAAGGAATTTTTTTTTCTAGAAACTAAAGATATCTTCTATTACCACAAAAAGGAATTTTCATTGAAAAATACAAAGATATTAAAACACATTTATATATGATTTATGTTTACCTGGAACATGTTATAACTTCTTCCATGTGAGTATAAAATAAACCAGAGTGTGGAATTCACTTAGAAATATATTTTTAAGTAAAAACTGGTGGAAAAAAGAAAGCATCAAATATTAGCTCTTTTCTACTTCTTCATCACTGAAATTCTGTATTTTGAAAGAAACTGAATGCAAATCAATTAAATAAATGTTTGTCATATCTTGACCTTAACAAAGATCATACCATAATTCTTGCAAGTTATGAAACTCTGTGCACATAGATATTTTGAAACATATTTGAGGGTATAGGCAAACATCGAATCAATGAATTAATATGATAATTACCCTGGAGACTGTTCAAGTATTTGATTGCAGACCATTATCCAAAATAGCCCTATTCTATTTCTAAGCTCCTCTTTCTTCTACAAAGATACAATTTATTTTATGGATAAGTTTAATATTTAGTGATCAAACATCTTTGACAATAACTTATCAACCATTTATCTAGAATATTTGGTTCACTTTGCCATTATAGTAGTTGCACTAACAGGGTGAAATAGTAGCCTGTGTCAAATTAGCTCTGCAGTGGTCAAATAAAACAAAATAAATAAATAAGGATTTTTGAGAGTCCCTTTTCCTAGTCTTTTTTTTTTTTTAGTAACAATAAACCGTTATAATTGAATTCAGCTTGATTATCCTCTTCCCTGATTCTCTCTTTTTTTGATCAGTATTTAGCTAAATCATCTCTGTGGTTCCAGTGATATCTCTTGGACCAATTTATCAATAATAGTTTAATAAAGGTTCAACAATGTACAAAAGTCCTGTTGTTTAGGATTTTATTTGATTTTACATTTTAATTCTAAACTATTATGTTAGGGAGTAGATATTTATTAGTTCAGTGGAGGCTAGGGTACAATAATTCTTTTCTAACCTATCTGGCTGAAAAGAGAATGTATGAGGCTTAGAAAATGTAATTCCTGCCCCAGTTGAATTTGGGCTTTTCTCAATTCCTGATTTCAAGTGGCTTACCTTGCCTTTTGATTCCTTTCACCCCTGAGCTAGCTAATTAAATCTCTTCATCCCAGCCCTTAAATCATCTGGTTGGTGTTCATCACACTTCATTCTCTTCTGTTGCTTTGTCTTTTTGAAAGTCCTCTTGCTATTTCTTTCTTTACTTTGCAGTACCACTTCAAAGTTTTGCCCATCTCCCCTCTACAGGAAAACATCATATCAGTTTAATTATTTAGTGAAAAAGACTAACAGAAAAGTAGTTCAAACACTAGAGATTCAGGGCTGCATATCCCATTTTAACAACCACACTGCCTCTGTTTCTGAGAGGAAACGCTCTCAGATGTTCAGTTTCCTTTCTGTGTAGTGAGAGTGCACGTAACTTTTCCCCAGCTCCCCAGATTCATTGAAGAAAAGGTGGCATAAAGCACACAAAAACCATCAGGCTTTGGAACAAGAAAAACAGTTTTCAAATATCTGTTTTCTTGTTTACAAATCAATTTTCTCGGGGAAAAAGGGTTTTCTAAAAAGGTGAAATAATGCAGATTAAAATAAATAGATTTCAAAGATTTTATTCTCACTAATGAGAGAACCAGGTATATATCATAATGTGTTCAAAAAAGAATCCAATGACGTCAATATAGAGTCTATATACATGTGGTTTGCGTATATAGACACATTACATCTGTATATACATACTAATACTTATACATAAGGAGATACATACATGTATATATGTGTATATATACCCAAGGATGCATACACACCAAGCATATCGGAATTTGGGTTTCTGCATATTCAATTCAGATTTGCCATTATTGAAATTAACTTTTGACATTTTTGAGAGTACTTTCAGACCCTAAGGTGAATGAATTTCATTTGTAGTTACTGAATTTGAATATAGATGATAAACTTAGAAGTGAAATACTGCTGAATACATTTCCAATTTTCCTGCACAGTGTTTCATCAATATTTTAATGTTGTCTTTACTGCTTTTATAGCAATATACCATTTCTTTTGGTCTGTATTCTCAGAGGATGCTTTGAAAATTTCCAGTTTTATCTACTTTTATTAATTATTGTCCTTGAGAATAACATGCCTGGCTGTGGATTTTTAGCAGATACTTTACAATCTAGAAAACTATCAAGGTGATGTTTAAGAGGAGAAATAGTTGTACCAATTTAGATATTCTGATTAATTAATACATTACAGAACATATTAAACACCATTTATACTTGCTATAAAAGCTCCATGGGCAGCAAATTATGTGTAGGCAGCGCTAAGGCAAATGCTGATCTTGTTATCTACAATTTGACAATATTCCTCTAAAGACCACATGTGCTTGTTTGAAAAATGCCATTTTCTGAGATGCAGATGTGGAGGTGCATGAATATAATAAGTCTGACAATGCTGAACTTTTCAGGAGCCCTGTGAGTCTAGAAAATAGTCAAGGTTAAGAACTTGCCCTATTCTTCTGTGCTCTGGAAAAGGCATAAAGCAAAGGGACACCCCTCCCCGTAGGACTTAGATCAAAATGTGGATGCCTTCTTTGTTTAACCTACTATAGGTTCAGACACAGAACCTTCAAACTCCCATTCCTTGTTTCATAAGTGATGAACTAAACTGCTTGTTCCCACTGATCAATAAAAACAGAATGCTTGTTAACCAAACTTCAGTTAAGTTTCTCCTCTTCTTCAAGGTCCCTGAACTTTAACCCACCCTCAGCCCAAGCCATCCAAATGCCCCTCCTGAGAACAGGCTGGTATCAGAATAAAACATCCTCTGATCAACTGATTGATAATACTATGACTAGATTTGCAGCCTGGGCTCCGGGATCGGGTTCTTGGCTTCCCTTGCTGGAAGAATTGAACAGTGAGTGTTCCAGCTCCAAACCAGTGTTTGCAGACCCAGAGAGTGAGCAGCAATGCAGTTTATTGAGCAAGCGAAAGTAAAAGCTTCCACAGCATGGAAGGGTGGAAGGGGGCCCAAGAGGGTTGCTATTGTTGGTTAGGGCTGCCTAGACTTATATCCCCAAGTAATTTCTGAGTTGCTGAGTGTTTGCCCCATAGTCCTGTGTGGGGAGGGGGATTGTGACCACAAGTCACCTAATCTCTCCTTCTGGTGGTTGTTTCCTAGTTTCTATTGAACTTGCAAGTAGTATTGAAATGTGGTTGAACAGCTGACAGATAATTTGAACACAGCCTCCTGATATAGTTGAAGTACCCATGTTGACCTTTTCCCGTGTTAGGATTTCCAAAAGGTTCCCCATTGACCCAAAAGGTTTTATTCCCTCAATACTATGCTTTCATCCCACTTAAACACACCTAGTTCTTTTTAGCCTTATTTACTCCTCCCTATGAAAGAAAATCCCTTTTGGTCTAATTCTTGAGATACTTGTAGATCTTATGATGAATTGCAATAGTCCATTCAACCTCCTTGCAAAAATTCTTTTGAATGAAGTCTCTACTTATGAAATCCAGATTTGAATTTTGTTTGATATCTCATAGACTGTTATATATTTGGGCATTTTGATTTGGAGTAGTTTCTGAATATCATAATGGTCCTATTATCATTAAAGCCTAATGTAAAAAGGGTCTTGAAGAGGAGCTGGAATAAAGTAGACACCGACAAAAACAGTGGCTATGATGATGAAGATGTTGATGTTGTTGATATTGCTGTTGCTGCTGCTGCTGCTGCTGCTGATGATGATGATGATGATGAAGCAGGGAGTATCCTCTTGGTTCTAAATTTGGAGCTCAGAATTCAGATCTGAGATACTTGAAAGATGTGATATTTCAAAGATGAACTGGGAAAAAAAGAAAACTGCCAATGTAGAAGGAAATTAATAGCAATAATAGTAAAACAAAACCTTATAATTTGTAGTTGCTATATAATACATTTTGCTGTGTTGTGTGCTGTTTAATATAATACCTCCCCAGCTCTGTTTAAGGCAGAATATTAACTGCCTTCCTGTAAACGATTTAACCTTATCTATCCTCCCCACCCTCTTAGCAAAGTTCCCAGGCATCTAAAAGTTCCTGTTTTTCTTGCTAACCAGCTGCAAGGTCACAAAGCAAAGAAACCAAAACTGCAAAATGTGTTTCTCAAAATGTTACTTTTCAAAGGTAAAGTACATCACAAAATGTGTCACAAGTTAATTAACTGCTCTTTGTTCTGACTTCTGTAAACTTGCTTCCTGCTTCATCATCCTAAGTGCATAAAAGGCAGCCCATTTTCTTTGTCCTTTGCTCAGAATTAAAAAGCAATTCTGCTAAGCCCATAATCACTTAAATAAAAACCTCTTGCAACCCCATCACTCTCTCCAAATCTCTAATTTCCCACTGCATCACTTGAGACCTCCAGTGCATGCATAAAAGATTAATGATTCACTGTTGTGTAATAATTGTCCACCCATTATAACCTGTTACTAGTGAACTCAAAAATGGTTCTCCAGAGGAAGCCCATGGTCCAATGTGCATGTTTGATTATTTTTGCACAAGTATATACACAGAGAGATATCTATCTATCTATGTCAAGTCATTACATGTGTGTGTGTGTGTGTGTGTGTGCCTATGTGCATAAAGTCATTCCACTTCTTAGTGATCTAAGGCTGGTACTGGCGTTTTTCCAGGCACATGATTGCTATAGACTTAACTTTCAGAAACTCTTTTAACTACTTAAATAATTAAAATTATCATTTTATTCATAGAAATATGACTCTTATTTTAACTCTTTCTAGGAAACCTGTGGGTTTTGCAAATAAATTTTTATGAAAACTTAAAAGAAATAGACTAAGTGGCTAGGAATTCTCTACTAAATTAGGCAATTTCAGGTGTCCCTAGAGAGCTGATAACTTGGCAACATGTGAGGATTCCCTTACGAATTGTAAAATGATCTAAATATATTATATTTTTGAATATAATAATTTACAAATGGATCTTTACTATGTCCTATAAAAATAAATGCAAGTAACTGCCAAGTCTAACAGAGCATTGTGTGTGTGTCTATATCAAAGTCAAAAGCATGTTGATTATGCACAGTGCTTGACAGAAAGGACAAGGCTAACTCATTTTTGGAGTGTAAAGAAAAATACCCATAACCAATTTACTTTTCCCCACAGACGTTTCTTGATAGGCTAATAGTATCACAAAACTGGGACACCATTCACCACACTTTAACTCCCATCCAAATCATTCTCAAAGAACCCACATAGAAATGTGAGTAAAGTAAAGTGCTATACTTTAAATTCAAAAAAAAAATATATATATATATATATAAATCTCCCTCTTTCTGTCTGTGTCTTCAGTATCTGTCTTTCAATAGATGATAGATAGATAAGATAGATAAAGATAGATGATAGATTAATGAATCTCTTACTTTCATTAATAATGCTGTGTTGCATAGTGTATTTGTCAATGTTCTCCACTGACTAATACACCATACAACAATATTAATATATCATTTTGTCTCTCAATCTCCATTTATTATGACACAACCCTAGAGTACATAGTTAAATCAAAAACTATATAGTTTTGATTGAGAGACAAAATGATATATTAATATTGTTGTATGGTGTATTAGTCAGTGGAGAACATTGACAAATACACTATGCAACATAGCATTATTAATGAAAGTAAGAGATTCATTAATCTATCATCTATCTTTATCTATCTTATCTATCTATCATCTATTGAGAGACAGATACTGAAGACACAGACAGAAAGAGGGAGATTTATTATGAAGAATCAGCTCATGCAATTATGGATGTCAAGAAGTCCCACAATCTGCCATCTGCAAGCTGAAGACACAGAAGAGCTGGGGTTCTAATTTCAGTCCAAGTGCAAAGACCTGACAAGCAGGTCAGCCAATTGTGTAAATCCCAGTCCAAAGTCAGGAGAAGACTGATGTCCCAGCTCAAAGTCAGGCAGAAAGAAAAAGGGATAAATCCCTCTTTGCTATGCATTTTTGTTCTATTCAGGGCCTCAAAAGATTTTATAATATCCATTCACAATGGGGAGAGAAATTTCCTTTAATGAGTTCATGATTCTAATATGATTCTCATCCAAAAACTTCTTTATAAACACACCGAGAAATATGTTTAATCTGGGCACGCTATGCAGGAGTCAAGTTAACATATAAAATTCACCATCACAGTTAGCTACAAGAGCTAAGCTTAACAGTCACATTGCAACCACTGTCTTTTACATATGTGTGCATTATATACACATCTCTTTATCTGCTATAAGCCATTGTGGAAGTGACAGCAGACGTTACTCATTTTCCTTTCTCATTTGCTCTCTCAATCTTTTTTCTTCTCCTTCTTTCATTTCACCTTTCTTTTCTTTCCTACCTTTATTTCCCTTTTCTTCTCTCCCTTTCTTCATACATTTTTTCTTTCATTTTCTTATTTTTCTGTTTATTTTCCCTTTTTTTTTTTTTTTTTTTTGCTTTCTTGATATTTACCCAAGCTTGGTGAAAATTTGCATCTACACAAAAGCCTGCACATGGATGCTTGTGGCAGCTTTATTTATAATTTGCAAAACTTGGAAGCAACTAAGATGTTCTTCAACAGGTGAAAAAATAAACAGACTGTGATACAGCCAGACAGTGAAATATTATTCAGTGCTAAAAAGAGATAGGCTATCATGTTATGAAAAACCATGGCAGAAATTTAAATGCATGTTTCTGTGTGAAAGAAGTCAATTTGAAAAAGCTGCATACTGTATGAATTCAATCCTATTATATTCTAGAAAAGGCAAAAATACAAAGAGTAAAAATATTGGTAGTTGCCAGGTGTTGGAAGGGAGGGAGAGACAAATAGGCAGAGAACAGATGATTTTTAGGGCAGCAAAACTTCTGTATGATACTGTAATGGTCGATCATTTTATTCATTATATATTCAAACCCATAAAATGTACAACATCAAGAGTGAATTCTAATGTAAACTAATGGACTGTGGGTGATTATGAAGTTTCAATATAAGCTGAACTTCAAAAAATGTACCATGCTAGTGTGGGATGTTGATAACGTGGGAGGCTATGCATGGGTGGGGAAAAGGAGTATCATGGGGTATCTCTGTACTTTCCTCTCACTTTATCTGCAAAACTAAAACTGCTCTGAAACATAATGTCTTATATATAAAAATAGTCCAGACACAAAAGGACAAATATATGATTCCACTTATGTATGCAATATCTCACACAGGAAAATTCATAAAGAAGGAAAACGAATTAGAAGTTACTAGGATCCAAGATAAACGTGAGGTAGAAGAATATTGCCTTATGAGCACAGTTTCTATTTGGGGTAATGAAAAATTTTGGATATGTAGTGGTGAAAGTTTTACAACTTTGTCAATATGATTAATGCTACTGTATTGTACATTTAAAAATGGTTAAAATAGCAAATTTTATGGTACACATAACCAAAATAAATGAAAAAATGAAAAAGCTCAAAAAAATGTACCAAAGGACATTTTACTGACAAGTATTTCATAAACAGTTAAGAAGGATGAAGCCAATAACCAATGCCTAACAGCTCATTGACCTTGGAAACAGAACTCCCCACTTGCTTTACTGTGCCATTTGAAAATCTTTGCACTGTAGTCCTTTGGCCATATTTTGAGTGACATTATATGCCTCATACTCTTGAAGTAGATATTACTAAAACATTCTGTGTGCTCATCCTCTACCTTGATCATTGCCGCGGCTCTAGTTTTGTGTGACCAAAATGCTGAATTCACTGCATTTGTTAATCCAAAGGCAGGTGTGGAATCCTTCCTTGGCAAGGAAACATCTATGTACAGGTCTGTCTCCTGGTTAGATGGGTATTTCTGTGAGGTTTGACGGGTGAAACTCTTCATTGACAGGTTCTTTTCATCCTCCCAAACCAAAATCTATTGATCCATTCCTTGTTTCAGTATACATTTAGACACTGTGTTAATGCATTTTGAATAGGATCATTACTTAGAAATTGGGAGATAAGAATTCCAGTTTTGGCTCTGGTACAAGGTGAGTGACCTTGGGAAAAGCATTTGCTTCTTTTGGCCTTAATAGCCCTTTTGCTAAATGAGGGTTTGGCTTAGCTTAGAGATTGACAAACGTGTTAGCAGCAAAAATCCTTGCTACAGATACAAACAATAGTCAATCGGTTCTGTTTGACATTTCCTGATTCCCTTTCTTCGCCTATGAAGCATCAGAGCAAAAGCACTGGACTTAATGTTATTTAATGCCTATACTTTCACGTAGCAATCCCCTTGAGAACTGATTGTGATTGTCTTCATTAAGTATTAAAACATGTATATACCTACACACTAGATTTATCATTAAGAAAAAAACTTCAATATAGTATTTTTTATTAAGATGAAATTTATATAAAATAAAATTAATTTTTTAAAAATGAAAAAGTAGTGGTATTTTACACATGCATGATGTTGTACAATCACCAACTCCAGTTCTAAAACATCATTGTATTTGTTATTTTTAAATGACTTTTCCTGTACATTAAATAATATATTTTAAATAATAAGAAAAAATAGACAGTGATGCAAACCAAAATTAAATTAAGTTGAATACTATAGCAGAAGGCTAAAATTAAAATTTTGGAGCAAACATGTACACACACACACACACACACACACATTCACATTTAATATCATAGATTCCCCCATTATTATAATGGAAAATAATACGAACCCAAAATAACAACCTAATCTATTTGGATGTTCAAGTTCAAAGAGCACTTCAAATATAAAAATATAGAAATATTTATAATCTATGGAAATACATATTATTGCCAAGAAGTGGGACAATATTTAAAAAGCTGAGGGAAACCTTGGATCCCCTTAACAGATGTTGGATTGGTAAGATGTAACAACTTAAATATAGTTTTATTTAGAAGCCAAACATCATTTCACAAACTTTCAAAAATAAAATAATATTAGTGTGTTACTTCCAAAAATGCCCCCGTAGATCTTTCCCTAGGGCATCATGACCCTTCCCATGATTAAGAAAATAGTAACGTAAAGAGAGGAATACATATAATAGTAATTTTTATGCAAAATTATACAGGATTTTGAGGAAGGAAATTAATTTCCTTAATGGGAATTAATCAACATGTAGCCAAAAGAGATAATAAAAGATGAGGGCCGGGCCTGGTGGCTCAAGCCTGTAATCCCAGCACTTTGGGAGGCTGAGGCGGGTGGATCACGAGGTCAAGAGATCGAGACCATGGTGAAACCCCGTCTCTAATAAAAGATACAAAAATTAACTGGGCATGGTGGTGTGCGCCTGTGGTCCCAGCTACTTGGGAGGCTGAGGCAGGAGAATTGCTTGATCCCGGGAAGTGGAGGTTGCAGTGAGCTGAGATCGTGCCACTGTACTCCAGCCTGGTGCCTGGCAACAGAGTAAGACTCTGTCTCTAAAAAAAAAAAAAAACGATGAAAAAGTGTTCCTTTTTATGTAAATAACAATATCCAAGCCTCCATGTTTAAGGAGTGTTTTGGAGCACTCTAAATTTTGCTTCGTCTACTCTCTTTGGTCAGGGTATTGATGCAGAAGTTGTAAATTACAAAGGTGTATATCTATACTGGCTCTCTTATTCTACTGATAAACATGATTGGTCTATTTGCCTTTTCTGAATAAGCTTTCAGGTGTACACCACTACATTCTCTCTCTCTCTGAGAAATTTCTCTTTGAGAAATTCGAGAGATGACCAACAGACCCTCTGAAGGAAGCAGATTGCTACTGCAGGACCTGGGAGATACAGTGACTGCCCCAACTGTGGAAGTGGGAATGGGAGACTCTCCTCTTCTGAGCACACACCCCCACTGGGGAAGCTGCAGGTCTGTTTGTGGGAGAAGTTTCCGACCTTATCTGGAGCTGAGCCAATTTAGAGAGCTGAAATACAGGGGTAGAGGAAGCAGCAGAAACACCCTGGGAGCTCGCTGTGTCCCCTATTCAGCCATTCCTGCCTGGCACCACAGGGATCCACCAGGTGGGTGACCAAAGGAGCATAGGGTATAACTCCACAGGGAGAAGGGAGTCTCTAGCTGAACTTTCTAACAATTCGGATAGTGGAAGAAGCCTCCTGGCCAGAACTCAAGGAAGGATACAAATCTGGTGTGCAGACTCCTCAGGCTGGGGAAGAACCAAGCGCTTTTCTCTTGCAGCTGAGGTGGTTAGCCCAGGGTAAATTTTCAAGCTGGTCATACCCTCTGCCTGGAAACAGACTCCAGGCTATTGGCTGGAACAAGGTGGGAGTGAGACAGGCCCTTTGGTTTCTGTGGGAGCTGGCTGAGGCCTGTGACTGCCAGCTTTCCCCTACTTCCCTGAAAACCTGCATGACTCAGCAGAGGCAGCCATAATCCTCCTAGGTACACACCACCAGTGACCTAGGAATCTCACCCCATCCCCCACAGCAGCTGCAGCAAGACCCTCCTAAGGAGAGTCTAAGCTCAGACATGCCTAGCCCCGTCCTCACCAGATGGTCCTTCCCTATCCACTCTGGTAGCAGAAGACAAAGGGCATATAATCTTGGGAGTTCTAGGGCTCCACCTACCTCAAGTCCCTCTCTATACTACTACAGCTGATGCTTTCTGGAAAGTGCCACCTCCTGGCAGGAGGAAACCACACAAAAATAGAGCATTAAACCACCAAAGCTAAGAACCTTCACAGAGTCTATTGCACCACCCTGCCACCTCCACCTGAACAGGCGCTGGTATTCAAGGCTGAGAGACCCATAGATGGTTCACATCACAGGACTCTGTGCAGACAACCCCTAGTGACAGCCCGGATCTGGGTAGTCCTGCTGAGTGGCTAGACCCAGAAGAGAGACAACAATCACTGTAAATCAGCTCACAGGAAGCCACATCCATAGGAAAAGGGGGAAGTACTACATCAATGGAACACCCCGTGGGACAAAAGAATCTGAACCACAGCCTTCAGCAATAGATCTTCCCTCTGACAGAGCCTACACAAATGACAACGAACCAGAAAACCAACCCTGCTAATATGACAAAACAAGGCTCATCAACACCCCCCAAAAAATCACACTGGTTCATGAGCAATGGATCCAAACCAGAAGAAATCTCTGACTTACTTGAAAAAGAATTGAGGAGGTTAGTTTTTAAGCTAATCAGGGACAGACAAGAGAAAAGTGAAGCCAAATGCAAGGAAATTGAAAAAAATGATAAAAGAAGTGAAGGGAGAAATATTCAAGGAAATAGATAGCTAAAAGAAAAAAACATTCAGAACTTCAGGAAACTTTGGACACACTTTTAGAACTATGAATTGCCCTGGAAAGTCTCAGCGATAGAATTGAACAAGTAAAAGAAAGAAATTCAGAGCTCAAAGATAAGGTCTTTGAATTAACCCAGTTCAACAAAGACAAAGAAAACAGAATAAGAAAATATGAACAAAGTCCCCAAGAAGTCTGGCATTGTGTTAAATGACCAAACTTAAGAGTAATCAATGTTTCTGAGGAAGAAGAAAATTTTTAAATCTTGGAAAACATATTCAGGGGAATAATTGAGGAGAACCTCTCCAGCCTTGCTAGAAATGCAGACATCCAAATACAATAATCAGAAAGAACACCTGGAAAATTCATCATAAACAGATCTTCACCTATACACATTGTCATCAAGTTATCCAAATTTAAGACAAAGTAAAGAATCTTAAGAGCTGCGAGACAGAAGCACCAGGTAACCTATAAAGGAAAACCTATCAGATTAACAGCAGATTTCTCAGCAAGAACCCTACAAGCTAGAAGGGATTGGGTCCCTATCTTCAGCCTTCTCAAATAAAATAATTACCAAGAATTTTGAATTCAGAAAAACTAAGAATCATATATGAAGGAAAGATACAGTCATTTTCAGACAAACAAATGCTGAAAGAATTTGCCATTACCAAGCCACCACCAAGAACTGCTAAAAGGAGCTCTAAATCTTGAAAGAATCCTGGAAACACATTGAAATAGAACCTCTTGAAAGCATAAATCACACAGGACCTATAAAAAATACATGTTGAAAAGCAAAACAAAAAATAAACCAAAGTACACAGACAACAAACAACACAATGAATGCAATGATATTTCATGTTTCAATACTAACATCGAATGTAAATGGTCTAAATGCTTCACTTAAAAGAAACAGAACAGCAGAATGGATAGGAACTCACCAACCATCTACCTTCAGGAGACTCACCTAACACATATGGACTCATATAAACAAAGTAAATGGGTGGAAAAAAGGCAGCTGAAACAAATGAATACCAAAAGGAAGCAGGGGTGGCTATTTTTATATCAGACAAAACAAATATTAAAGCAACAGCAGTTAAAAGAGACAAAAAGGGCCATTATATAATGGTAAAAGGCCTTGTCCAACAGGAAAGTATCACAATCCTAAACACATTCACCTAACACTGGAGGTCCCAAATTTATTAAACAATTACTAATAGACCTAAGAAATGAGATAGACAGCAACATAATAATATTGGGGGACTTAAATACTCCACTGACAACATTAGATAAGTCATCATGACAGAAAGTCAACCAAGAAACAATGGATTAAACTATACCTTGGAAAAAATGGACTTAACAGATGTATACAAAACATTTCATCCAACAACGACAGAATACACATTCTATTCAACAGCGCATGGAACTTTTTCCAAGATAGACTATATGATAGGCCATAAAACAAGCCTCAATAAATTTAAGAAGATTGAAATTATATCAAGCACTCTCTTAGACCACAGTGGAATGAAACTGGAAATCAACTCTAAAAGGAACATTCAGAACCATGCAAATACACGGAAATTAAATAACCTGCTCCCGAGTGAGCATTTGGTCAAAAATGAAATCAAGATGGAAATTTAAAAATTCTTTGAACTGAATGACAATAATGACACAATCTATCAAAACCTCTGGCATAGAGCAAAAGTGGTGGTAAGAGAAAAGTTCATATACCTAAGCACCTACATCAAAAAGACTGAAAGAGCACAAACTGACATTCTAAGGTCACACCTCAAGAAGCCTAAGAAACAAGAACAAACCAAACCTAAACCCAGCAGAAGAAAGGAAATTACCAAGTACTTACAGCCAACTGATATTTGATAAAGCAAACAAAAACATAAAGTGGGGAAAGTACACCCTTTCAACAAATGGTGCTGAGATAGTTGGCTATGCACATATGGGAGAATGAAATTGGATCCTCATCTCTCACCTTATACAAAAATCAACTCAGGATGGATTAAGAACTTAAATCTAAGACCTGAAACTATAAAAATTCTAGAAGATAACATTGGAAAAATCGTTCTAGACATTGGCTTAGGCAAGGATTTCATGACCAAGAACCCAAAAGCAAATGCAATGAAAACAAAGATAAATAGCTGGTACCTAATTAAGCTAAAGAGGTTTTGCAGGCAAAATGAGCAGTCAGCAGAGTAAACAGCCCACAGAGTGGAAGAATTTCTTCACAAGTTCATGATAGCAAACTCATGGAACCAATTCAAATGCCCATCAATCAATGAGTGGTTAAAGAAACTGTGGTGTAAATATACACGATGGAATACTATACAGACATAAAAAGGAATGAATTAACAGCATTTGCAGTGACCTGGGTGAGATTGGAAACTGTTATTCTAAGTGAAGTAATTCAGGAATGGAAAAATCAAACATCATATGTTCTCACTGATATGTAGGAGCAAAGCTATGAGGATGCAAAGTCATAAGAATGATACAATGAACTTTGTGGACTTGTGGGGAAGAGTGGGAGTGGGGCAGGAGATAAAAGACAACAAACATGGTGCAGTGTATAGTGCTCGGGTGATGCTGCACCAAAAGCTCACAAATTACCATTAAAGAACTTATGTAACAAATACCACCTGTACCCCAATAACTTGTGGAAAAGAAAACTAAATTAAGTAATTAAACAAAACAGAAGAGAAAATAAATAAAGCGCAATTTTACCCATGATTGATATGTAAGAATCATAAAAGTGTTGTGCTAAGAAAGCAAAGAATTAATGGACCAAAAGCAAATTAAAATTTCAATTAAAAGTAAAAAAAAGAAAAAAAATTCAGCCTTCCTTACTTTAACTGTTGAGAATGATGGCTTTACCCATTAGGAACAGAAATTTAGGATTTTAATTATTATTTTAGCTAATTGGCTCCTGCTAAATACTACTGGGCTTTTTCTCCTTATATTTTATTTTATTATTTGGCTTTTATTTTTTTATTTTTTATTTTTATTTTTTTTTGAAAGAAAAAGAGTGAAAAAAAGAAAAAAAAGGAATGTAAGAGAGAAAGAGGAAGAGAAAAAGGGAGAGAGAATGGGATTCTTGTTCTATTGCCCAGGCTAGAATGCAGTCTAAAAATGGGTATTAAAAACCTCTTTTATGCCAATAATTGTGCTTAACAATGGAGACAGGATGGAACAAGTAA